>JAULCE010448833.1:0-16981 GCA_032359355.1 Macoma nasuta | reverse complement strand
TAAAAATATCGGTGACCCCTATTTTTTATTTCATATTTCAACAAGTATTTGCATGGTCTTTCAAACTACAAAGTTTAGACAAAATTTATTATTTAGAAGAAAATAACACCCTTACTGCCGCAATCGCCTTTAACCCATAACTGTATAAGTGTTTAGACTCAATCACAATGAAAGTATGAGATGAATAGAAAGATAGTCTAGGATAAAGAAAAACGCTTTAAATGACGTTTAGAATATTGAGAAAAATGGAGCATTTGCTCGTGATGAGCAAGTGCTACATTTCATTTCCTACAATGTTTTCAATAGCATCAGTCTGATATATAAGCGTTTAAAGGCATATATATGGAACACAGTGTTAATCATCGTAGCCGATTTATACATAGTGAAATTGACTCAAATCTTCAACCCATATTTTGTTATTTTTTTAGGATTAATAATGTGTTTATAGCTTTCAACCAGCTAATGTTCAGAATTGACCTGTAAGAAACTTTGGAGAGAACTCTCGTGTTTAACAGAAAATGTTTTTAAAACATCAAGGCAAGTATAATTGCACAATTGCTGGTAAATGACACATAGTCAGGTTTGATCAAACGCCGCATGAGCAATAGAGGATAATTGTATTGAACAGTATAAGATCGAATATTATTTCATTGAGTGGGAAATAAAAGTGGCGTTTCCACGAGTGGCGAAGCTACGAGTGAGAACACCACTTTTGCTTCCCACTAGATGAAATAAAATTCGATCTGTAACATACAATTATTCTATTTCTTACATGTTTTTTTATTGAAATTTAAAGTTTAGTCGGGTACACATTTTGAAGCGGATGTTTACACGGGTTAGATACTGTTAAAACTGTGTGGTTAGGCTATCGATTGATAAATTAAAAGTGTTGCTAATCTTATTTACCGTGAGTATTTGAGCGAGAAGTCAACATTACTCAATTTTTATTGAAATAATTGCTATATATACTACCAAGCTCAAACAAACTGTGCCGACTGCCACCCAATTTAAATATATCACAAGTTTACCCCACCCACTAAGTTAAATAAAACTGGTCAAGCCATAGATCTATCGTACTCCTGTGTAGTTTTATTTTTGCACGATTTATCATTCGAAATACATTACAGTAACATAAAACATACGTTCATCAAATCAGGCAAACCCAAATGCAGTACAAAGCTTTATTTATTAGCTAAACTCATCATAATGCAACGCGTTCTCAATTGTTGACGTAACTGACGAGTTTACTTTTACACCGGTACAGAATAAATATCGACCGTATATCTAGCGTATTGATAATAAGTAACAGCGGTACAATGCAGGACTCTGAAAATGTACTGTCTAATGATTCAGTCTAAATGTGCATAGAAATGATCGTTTAGTTCAAGCAAGTTTAAGTGTGCGCAATGATAAACGTACGTTGATTTGCCACTTAGATTTGCGACCTGGCACACTTTTCGAAAATAGTTCCGGAACATCAGATCTTATATTTTTCACTGCTCAAGCTATCTTTTCACGGTGAAAAGATGGGTTTATCTTTCACTGAAAAATACCAATAATTCATTGGTAAACATGTAAGAAAGTTGATTAACCACTGACCGGTTTTATATAGATATACGCATTATGTCGAAATCAGTTGGAATTTGTTCAAAGTATCCGAAGTGCGAATTTATTTTAACGTCGGGTAATTCTAGCATTCACAATTTTTACACGTACATGTATCCACAAAGCAATAACAAAACTAGTTTGCGGTTTAAATTTTGGAATTTAATTAAAGCATGCAGTCGACTTATTCGAGTTATCTAAAACCAGTGGGCACCATCAAAATGAGTATTTCATAGCGCCCGGGACTCCAGTACTGTTGTACGTCAGATGTATTAAGCAAAACGTTTGTTAACACGAACGATAACACACAAACAGTAAAATCCCCATAAAAAGTGACACCAAACAAGGAAATGCATCACTGATTTGCGACAAACTTTATCTCAAATGAGAGGGAATCATAAACTGTCACTATTGGTTAAAATCATTAAATATCTACACACATACCGTAACACCATCCCGATGTTTACGACTAAAATAATAACCCGGTCCCGCGATTTAAGACTTTAATCATTATCCCTTCCGCTAGGTACGACTTGTACATTACATTCTTATGACTATTAAACGTAATCATTTATGTGTTAGCTTTTAGATGTGGATCTTGTAAGGTGTATTTGACAAAGCTTGCATAATCTATTTTCTACTTTTAATAATTACCCCTTCCCAAAAAATTTGAACTTTTGATAACTCATGCTTTTAAGAAATATCTACCCCGACTTCGAATAATCCTCTTCGATTGTTTGGTTTAAACATCTCAATATTTTTAAAAAATATTTTACCTTGATATTAGATAATTTCCTTTTCATTATATAATTTAATTGTGAATTAGTTCAGGTAAAACATTTGGAGAACGGGGTAAAATAAACTTATTTTTTGAGCGAATAAAATGTATTGCAAAAAGTGACGTCTTTTGTAAAGCTGGCGTCTGATCATATCCTGATTTCATTTAACCTGTGAATCCATTCTAATGTTTTAACTTGTGCTATCTCATTTTACTTTATTGTCACTGCACTGCGCTAAAATTTGACTGCCAGTGAACAATTTTAATTATCAATGTTCAATAATATATAAAGTTGAAACGTGAGTTTGAGCAAGATCTCAGATAAAAAAAATTGAGTGAACGGTAATTCATAGGATCGTTGGAATAACCCAAAAAAATAGGAGCTTACTAAAACGTGGGCAAAACAAACGGCCACCTGAACAGAACAGAAACAAGTACTTTCTCAGCACAGTCATTCACGCGCAAACACACACATAAACGCGAGCCCAAACATACGCTACAAATAGAAGACACACATGGACAAAAGCAGACATAAATTTAGGGTGAAGATAGGAGTACCGCCTTGGAACGGTCAGTGGCAGACACGCCACTGGGGGGTTTAAACCGGTTAAGTGGCGCCAAACTTATCCCATCATCACCCCATCAGGTGTACAGTGTTAATAAAATCCCCATCTGACTGCTCCACACCCCTTCTCATTTAGTTCAGTCAGTCGGTCATTCAACTATTTCAATTGAGCAACCAATCCTTCCAACTGTTTATGTAGTTTACTCTTAACTAGCATCATGTTGTTAGAAGCTTCTTCAGCAGTAGGATTATTTTAACAGATACATTGTGTTATTGTTGGTGGTCTACTTCTTTTCAATTCCAGTTCAACATTTTCAAGTTCACACCTCAGTTAGTAAATGTCTTTGTTGAACCTGGTATTTATATTAAAGTATTTGACATTTAATTCTGACTATAACATTTCTACAGAGCATAACATTCTTTTACTTTTCATCAATCTGCAGGTTGGTTTTTCAGAGTAGTCGTTTTAATCTGATAATTAAGTCAACGAGTGTCTAATGTTTTTTTCTGTAAAGCACTATAGCATATGTTTTGGTCTGCTCCGTGTAAGAGACATTGTCATGAATTCACTCTGACTCTACGATACTGTATTTTATACTAATACTGACTTTTATTTTTGTTAATGGGTACAGGATTTGACCATGATCTCAGTATGATTGCTCCTAATACATGAAACTAATGAAATATAGGTACAGTGTTTTTTCACCCATTACCAGTGAAACACATCAGACGCGTTTGTCAGATTGAGCGAAAAGTGACTAGTAATAGTTGTGTTGCTCTGTACTATTTCCATTACAGCTGCAACACATAAGAACTATTTATGATATTATAGTAAAATATTATAATTAAATAGTTTCTGAAGCTAATTCATTATAAATTTAGAAGTAACTATTTATGAAAAAATTATCTTGTATAGCATTCTCTATTACGTTTAAAGTGTGGCCTCCGTGATCTTGTGGTTAAAGTCTTCGACTTGCAATCATCATTTGACCCTCACCGCTGTTGGTTTGATTCTCTTAGGAGGTGAGAATCTTCATGCATAAAAGTTTTCTGGCTGGCTTGCGGTAGGTCAGTTGATCTACTCGGGTATCTTTCTGTGCAACTGAAATAGTTTTTTGGGTATCTTGCTCCACTTGAAATTAGCTGGGCGTGGCGAAATGACTGAAATACTGTCAAGCGACGTTAAAAGCAATAAGAAACATGTTATCGTCGAATGCGCATGCAAACTCAAGTGATGGCGCGAGATCTATAACATTTCTAACAGCACCAATAAGTAGCAAAGATATGCAGTATGAGAGACAATGAAGGCTAGCTAAATGAATGATCGTATGTAGTGAAGATAATACTATGAAAGATAATGCGTACCATGGTAGATATATAATGGACATGCATATGATTAGTATCTGCTGAGCCGACCCTATGACATACAACCTGCTGATTTTAAGCTGGTCTTAAGCAGAGGATTGTTTTCAGTTTTAACTTTTCAAGGCTGCGTCTTTGATCAAATATTATCATTACATGGCTAAATAAAGTGAATCTGTCAGTTTCCTTTAACACTATTAAGATCAAATTACAAATTAACGACTGTTTTGTCTTAAATCCAATCCCAGGTCTGACTATAGAAAGCCTGATTGATGATAAAGGATCCTTTCAAAATAACTTTTCCTCTACTCATATAGCATAATACTGTATATTCAGTAAACTAATCTTGCACGCCTACAACTTTCCCTGAAAATGCCTTGCAGTCAAAGACCATTTGATTTACCCTATAACACTCGTAGCCAAAGTTGTCGACTGCGGTGATATTCAAAGAGGTTCATCCAGCCATATCGTTTTTAAAATGTAATCACAGGGTCGAAAAATGTGTAATCTGATGAGACGCAGAGTAACTCGGCGTCTCATCTGGGTCCCAACTGTTTGCAAGGCAATCACCTATGTGCTCTTAACATGCAACAGGTGATATTTAATCCCTTTCTAGGAAGTAATACCTTATATAAACAAAGATTATACGAAGATTGATCGAATATACTTGTACAGGCAGTGCACTAAGCAGCTTAGGCTGATTTTATGGGAGGTTTGACAAGACGTGGAGAGTTCAACACTAGTTGTTCATTTGTACTTTACATAAAATGATCGTGCTTAAATAAAGCCGATCCTATGCATCGCATGTCTATGATAAGGGTAGACTATTCACACAACCGTCGGCTTAAATGTTTGTTGTGAATAAAATACCAAATGTTGAAATCATATAAAGCCTTTGGTCCGGTTTCACTAACTTTCTTCACCCCTTCACTGCCAGGAAGGTTTTGAACATGAGCAAATATTTTGTCTACTTCCGTTTTAACCATAACACACTCCCTTGACCATTAGTAAAACATTTGTTCGAGTGCCAAACAGCATTGATTCGAATGAGACGCCGGGATTCTCGGCGTCTCATTCAGATCCAAGCTGTTTGCGTATGTAACTAAACTCGGGGTAGGGCAGTGAACGGGTTAAGATTGGAGCTTGCAGTTGCAAGATTATTAAGGGCGACGCCAAAGGATAAAGTTGTGAATTTGGGCAGGATCTGAGCTAAAGTATGAAACCTTAGAGTCCAATATCTGAAACTAATCGAAGCAAAGGAATGGCATATGCAATCAACACCATAGCAAGCACGCATACTGCGTTTAACAAGCCGCATGATTCGTTTTAAAAGACATATCAACGGTTAATTAAGCAAACCATGTGGTTACAGGTAGTTTAAATCTGTTCTTGCGTTTTATTTTACCCCAACCGAATCGGCATACGCGACTCAAAACTATAGCAAACACTCATAATAGGTTTGAAAACAATATGATGTGGTTGATAAAGAAAACCATCTGGTTACAGGTAGTTTTAACTGGATCAAACGTTTCTTTTAACCGCAACCGAATCGACAGAGAAACGTGGCAAACTGGTAAAACCGTCGTGAATTTGATAAGTTTCAGTACTGCATCAAAGTGTTTTATTTTGCTTTATTGGAAACGAGATTTCCCTTTGTAAAACAAACTGATGCTAAATCATTAATTTTCTTGATTTCACCATATTGTATCGATGAAATCACAGAAATATTATAGTAACGCACTTCGATAATACATTTAAATTGAGTATGTAGGGTTTTAGATTTGACCATTTGGGAAATTATCTAAAGTAAAAAAGAAATATTTATATCAAAATTGACAAGGAATGGTTTGATAATATCATTGACGCATTTCACCCACTGAATAGGAATATTTGTATGCATTTCGCAGCCGCATGACGACTGACAGCTTGATTGTTTTGGTACCAACAACTTAATGCTGTCTACAGAGAATACTTTATTATATACTTTCAGCAGATTAGATAATGGAGATAAATGTAGAAAGCCTCGTATTTCTCATACAGTTATCAAGGGGCTCAAATGTTTGATTGACCTATTCCGTCCAATATTAATATTAGAATAATCATATAAATTGTTGTATAGCATAGACTTCTCTACGAGCGTGCTTTAACAGAGTAATATAATGTTTGATTGAGATATATACAACTAGTAAGATAAATACCCAAAATGATGTCGCATCATTTATGTGTATGTATGCACGCTGTCAAACAATAGTAACAGACAAAATCAACTCAGGCTTCCAGTGTCCTGGGAAGCGTTTTACAAGCTCCGTATTGACATGACATACAATGAGATGCTCATTTAATCTGTCCTTATGTCGTAGCGATAGTCAAATTGAGTATCAATAGTTGTTTCCCATTCTTCTAACCTCCATCTTGTTTACTGATATCGGTTTTGTAAACATCGCGCCACACAAATCCGGTTTTGATTCTGGTTCTGGTTTTAACATGCAGATCTACTACATTCAAATGTTAGAAAAACTGTTAGATTGGCATGAACATGTTTCCTTCTAAATCTGTGAAATCTGTAGGAACCATCTAATCAGGTCATGTGCCAAACTATTTATTCTTATATCAGGTTAAAAGCATACTTTTCATTTTAACTGAAAGTCTCGAGCTGAGATCATGATCTATCACAAACTTTCAACTAGTGACATCAACCTTATTTTAACCCCTTCACTGCCAGGCAGATTGTGCACATGGGAAAAATGTCTACTTCCGTTTTATACGTAACACATTCCCTCGATCTTTGGTAAAACCATTGGCCGAGTATCAAACATATTTGATCCAAATGAGACGCCGAGTCACTCGGCGTCTCATTCGGATACAAGCTGTTTGCATATGTTGCTACAATCGGGGTAGGGCAGTGAACGAGTTAAGTGTTATTGTACTTAAATGTTGACCGTCGTACTTTCAGTGCAATTCAAAATTTAAAATTGCGATTGTGCAAAATCTCAGATCAAGACGTTTAATAAAAGCAAATATTCCTTATGTTACGCGAGCAATGCAATGGTGTGCAGTATTCTCTCGTTATTTCATTTGCGATTAAGTCGAACATATGCTGTAATCGAAATAAAAATATCTGAACAAACTTATATTGGTTTCGTTTTGTTGATGCTAAATCGTTGGCAGTTTTTCGATTAGTTTTAATTACTTTTATTCGAACTTCGGATATTTCATACTTATAGACAATAGGAACCCTGACTTCGACATAGCCTATTTGATTTTATAGTTTAAACATCTCAATATTTCTAAAGCTATTTAAATTTGAAATTTACCTTGCTCTTAGATAATTTTCATTGCATACTTTCAGTGTGAATTAGTTTAGGTTAACATATGGAGAAAAAGGGAAACCTAAACTTTTTTTTCCGAACCCTCTATCACAGAATTAAATGTAATGCACAAGGTGAAACCTTTTGTAGTATATCTCGCCTTTAATACACTATCCACTTATTAACTTGTGCTTTCTCATTTAACTTTATTGCCACTGCATTGAACGAAAATTTGACTGCCAGTGAAATTTTTTAATTTTTGATATCTATATATGATTATGACCATGATATCAGCTCAAGAAGCTAAATGAGCCCTGCCCCAGCTTTCACAAAGCGACTCGAGTAAAGATAGTTCTCAAACTCAAAACTTCAATCTTAAATATTGACCTTAATTTTATTGCTTCTGCATTATAATTCTGTCTGCCAGTGAAACATGTAATGTTTCACTGGCAGACACAATTTTAGTGCAGTGGCAATACAATTGAATGGTATACAAAATGTTGAAATGTTGAGTTTGAGCACGATCTCAACACGAGTTGCTTTGTGAAAGCCGGACCTGGGCCATAGTCTGCGATATTGCAATGATGCTTTGAGAAGACGTTGGCTTCAAAGGATCGAATACCTAATTTATTAGATCGTTTAATAACCCAACAAATAATGAGCTTACTAAAACGTGGGCTTAAACAACGTTGTATTAAATTAAAACGTAATATCCATATCTGATTTCGGTTAGCATTTTCATTTGTCTAAATATGTTCTATTTCTACAGAATATTTGGATTTTTAGTTCTGTTTTTTTGCGACTGATTCTTTGATAAATTGTTTGCAGTCTAATGTCAAAGTCGAAACATGTTTTCTAATGGAAATATTTCAGGAAAATGTCAGTAAGAAACAAAAATTACGCTCCGTCCTTTTTTTCGGATTCAGCCAAATGGTGATAAGACTAAGTGTGTGAATTACAGATGATGTTTGATAAAACGGATAGGGGGACATATTTTGTAGTAAACAATATTTAAATTTTTTCTTTCGTTCAAATAATACAATGACATTTTAAACCTTTCCCCACGAGCTACTTTTAGACTTATCAAACATGATATAATCTGACAAAATAACAAAAAAGCTAGGAAAAAATACCACAATGTTCAATTGAATTTAAATTATTGTAGGACATTGGACATTCACTCGATACGATCAAATGCTCCATTTCATACAATGATTTGAATAGCCATCAGTTACATGGGCGCTAAGAGGCGCTTCTTTGGAGGAAAGGGCTAACATATTCAATATTTATGTGTTTACTCTGAAAATAGTATTCCCGTTCATATTCCAAACTATTAGATAAGTTCAACCAGTGTTTTCTTTGGACTGATTTGGGGCAGAGTTCTGGACCCAATTCCAATGACAAAACATATTCTACCTTAAATATCAATACAAACTTCCAATCGATTCGAGAGAACAGATAAAGAAAGATGTCGCATTATTTCCAAAATGGTGAGAGAAAACAAATGACAGGACGGAGTGATTTTCGAGTATTTTTAATAAAAAACGATTAATCAAATGTTTAATCTCAAAGTGGTAATGCTATTTATTGTGTATACCTACTGAAAATCAGAGAAACACGTAAGTAATTATACTTCAAAAGTCCACAGACATTAATCTGGTTAGCAGACATAAACTTAAGCATACAAAGTGGACCTATATTCAACCTAACCTTTACGTTGGCCGTATATTTTATCCAAATTGCTTGATGATAAATCTCGAGTGACACATTTCCCAGACCGCAATCATTACGTTTTTGTACAGGCCCTTATTCCGCTATTTGTCTAGATATTTTTTTCGCAAACAACTTGATTCCAGAAAATGTGTTAAATTTGTATGATTAGTATGCTGATAAGATCCCTCACTCATCATTATTGCAGGAATAGCAATAAGATACTATATACTTTTTAATCTTCAGGGATATGATAGTAATAATTTAATCAAGCGTTTTTTTATCGTACCGGAATCTAATTGTGTCAGATTTATGAAGAACTTCAATGATATCCGATGCGTCTAGACCGAAATAAATCCTAATTATTTGTATAATGTGTTTTAATTGAACAAGATATTATTAGCTTGGCATATGTCACTCGATATATACTACACAAAACGTTTGTAATGAGCTGGCTGTTTATACTTTGATTAATATACGCATATGGTGGTTACATAAATGACTTAAACATGAAAACAAACGAATAAAACAATGAAGAGAATAGGTTCAGCTACACAGGCAAATGACTCTAATTACCTATAAGAGCAGAACATAGCACATACATTTCCTCAATTCTGTCAAAAGTCGGTGATAGCCAGTTTCAAAAAATAGTCTAGTAGAGCCGGTTAGGTGCAAAGTTATGCAGAATCGGAATCAGTGAAGTCTACAGTCAAAACAGATCGTATGTATTGATTATAATACCATAAAGGACACTACGGATGGATATCGGACATGTATAGTATTATCATATAATTAGAGCTGACCTCCTCTCTTCGGGAAATGGCGTCCCGACATTTCAATATTCACTTAACATAGTCATGTAAATCAAATCTAAATGATAAAATCTATTTTTTACGACAAATAATATTCGTAAGTAAGCATCAAATGGTACATAGCAATGAAACAAACTTCTATAAAAATATTGCTCTTGCTTGCTATCAGCAAACCCATAGAAATCAGAGTTACAAACGTCACCCATAGCATATTACAACAAAATAGAAGACTCATCTCATAATACTCAAATGATTATAGACGTTTAGGCATATAACTCAATTTGATGCACATGTGATATCATCATGAAGATATAATCTCCTACCAAGAGTTATATATTCATGAATTTGCATGCCATAAAATCAAATGATCAGTTATTTTTGATTCACTGAATTGCTGACATTTCAATTTTTGGTTCTCTGAACCAAAATGGGATGAAAACACATAAAGCAACACATTTCTAGAGTATCTGCTTTTCTAAAAATTAAATATAAAAATGAAATAATCTTTTGTTTGGTTTACACGAAAATGGTTAAAAGAGAATTTGCTAGACTAGAGAATATTTACTCTTGTGGTAAAGTCAAATGTACATTTGACATAAAAAGAAGTATGATAATGATTGAAAGCTCTGAAATCTAAAACATTTTTTTGCTACGTTAGGACCTACTTCTTATTAAACATATCATTTAGGACCAACTATGGATCATCCAGCCTGGTCTCTTACCGCTACCGAATCCATTCTTTCGTTGGGGTTTGCCGCAATCTCTATCTCATTTTAACTTTTTCATTGTCTGTTCTGTGAGCTTCTATATTTTTTTGAATATCAGAAACAATATCACTATAATATCTTAAAACACTTTTACTTCCTCTAGTTCTGTCAGCCGGTCATTCAACTAGTTCAATTGAGCAGTCAATCCTACTAACTGTTAAAGTTGTTTACTTTACCAACAAGGTTACATTTACAACTATATTGTGTTACTGTTGGTGGTCTACAACTTTTCATTTCCAGATCATCATACTTTTTATTCAGGTATTTGTTATTTAACCCTGCCTATAACTGTTCCATCTATCTGCAGGTTGGGTTGTCAGAGTAGTTGTTTTGACCTGTTACTGTTTTCAAATAAAGTTTCTGCATAGCATATGTTTTGGTCTTATTTGTGTAAGAGACATTGCCATGGATTAACTTTGTGATGCTATATCTAATACTAATGCTGACCTAATTTATTTTATGTTTTTGTTAATGACCATGATCTTATATATATAGTATGATGGCTCACGATACATGTAAATGAAATATAAGTTAACGTAGAAAAGAAGGTATTGCTGACATACTACATACAAAACAAACAGCCAACGGAACAGCACAGAAACAAGTACTTTCTCAGCACATTCGTACACGCGCACACACACACTTACACGCAAGTCCAAACATACGCTACGTATAGAAGACACACGTGGACAAAACAAATGCATAAATCTAAGGTGAAAATAGGAGGACCGCCTAGGAACGGTCAGTGGCAAACAGGCCACTTAGGGTTTAAACCGGTTTAGGAGCATCCAACCTTACTCTTATCCCATCATCACCCCGTCAGATGTACATTGTAAATGAAAGGTATCCCCGTCCGACAGGTATCAATATCACAATATCAGTGACGGCCAATCCAGTTGTAAAATATATGTAAAACATAGAATTATAGATACCAAAGTGTGTTTTCGCCAATGATCAAATGTACTCAATGACTTGTCAGAAGTCAGAGTGACTGTAGAGCAGCCATTAACGGGTACTGTGCAAATATCCGACATACTCCTTCCGTTTCCGGCTTTCAAAATAGTTTTCATAGAGTACTATGACCTACCTGTCGTCGCACAAGCGAAGAGGGGTGCGTGATGACCAACTGCAAAAGGGTTGACCACCAAACATGCAGTGCGTCACTGCGTTGTAATATTGTTGGATCATAGACCATCTTAATATTTGTGTATTTTTTCTAGTTTTATTTCAACCCATATGAAAAACATCAAACGCGTTTATCGAATTAAGTGATTAGTGCTAGCTGTGTTGCTCTGTACTCTTTCCCCGAACAGCTGAAAAACACTACTATTTATGATTTTTCACTAAAATCATATTAAAATAATTTCTAAAGCTAATTCATAATTAATTTAGAAGTGAATATTTATTAAACTCTTATCTTGTATCACATTCACATGGTCTCCGTGGACTTGAGGTAATAGTCTTCGACTTGCAACCATTTGGCCTTTTGATCCTCGCCAGAGGTGAGAATCTTTTTGTATGAAAGTAGTCCGGCTGGCTTGCGGTAATTAAGTAATTCAACCCAGGTATCCATCTGTGCAACTAAGATGGGGTTTTGGCGACCTTCCTTCACTAGTAATTAGCCGGGCTTCGTGAAATATTGTCAATGCGACGTAAGAACCAATTAAAAAAGAATTTCCGCGTGTTGAAGTGCGCATGCGTGTTAACGTGATTGCTCGAGATCCATTACACATTTTAGTAGAACCGGTAAAGTGCGACGTAATGCAGTATGAAGGACAATGAAGGCTTGGGAAATGAATGATTGTACGACGCGATGGTAGTATCATGATAGACAATACGTAGCATGGTAGATAGACAGAGGACATGTGTGTGATTAGTATCAAACAACTGATCCTACTCTGTGACATATATCCCGCTAATTTTAGTTGATCTTAAACAGATGAGTGTTTTCAGTTTTATCTTTGTTAGATTTGCGTCCTTGACAAGATGTGACCCTGGAAAACTAATGTGAATCTGTCAGTTTCACTTAACATTTGTAAGATCAAATTCTCAAAAACGAATGTGGTATTTCTTAAATCTCATCACCTGTCTGAATTTAGTAAGCCTGATTAATAATACAGGATCCTTTCAAAAATGCGTTACCGCTTAGAGTACTCATATTACATAATACTTTCTTGTCAGCGAGCTAATTTAGTCAAGCACGCCTACAACTTTGCCTGAAAATGCATTGCAGTCAATGACCACTTAATTTACATTCGGAGTCGATTGACTTCCGCAAAAAATGACGACTGCGGCAACTTTAAAGTAGTTCATTCAACCATATCGTTTTCAACATGCCATCACATAGTTTAACAGCTATAATTCTGATATGACACCGAGTTACTCGGCGTCTCATCTGAATTCCAATTGTTTGAAAAACAAATCACCGATGATTCGCTCTAGGCATGCAACAGGTTAGACTCTAACCCTGTCTGGGAAATAAACCCTTATAGAAACAAAGATAATACGAAAATTGATCGAATCGCATTGTATAGACAGTGCAATAAGTAGCTTAGGCTGATTCGATCGGAGGTTAGACAAGACGTGGAAAGTTCGACAATGGTTGTTCATTTGTCTTCTATTATAAATCAAATGATCGTGCTTAAATATAGCCGATCCCATGCATCGCATGTCCATAATTGCTGCATCACGTATTAAACACCAGGTTCTGAGACACAGGGGATAAGGTTCATTAACCCTTACTACCGCTGCAAGAAGTGTCGTCTGATGACACTTTCGCCAGCATCATTTTTAAACATTATCTGACTTTATTCCTATGTATTGGAACAATTGCCCGGGTTCACTTTATATCTTGATCATATGTAGTGTAACTCGGCGTCTGATCCTTATTCAAGGGGTTTGAATGTATTGCCATATCGGGATAAGGGTAGAATATTCACAACACCGATGGCTTAAATGTTTGCTTGTAAATACTATACCAATCGTTAGAATCATCAGTAGCCCTAGGGCCGGTTTCAATAACATTCTTAAGATGGGATCTTGCAGATTCAAAAGAATTAAGGGCGAAATCAAATGATTCAATTCTGAGTTTGAGCAAGATCATAGCTTGAGAAATTAAGTGAAAACGGTTAAGCTCTTCACTGCTTTATTCTTTGATACTCATTGTATCTGTAATAAGATTAAAATTAACCTTTAGCGTTGACTGTCATCATTTCATAAATATGTTTTAACGGACAGTATTTACATGTGTAAAATTATTATACTGTGATTATATTACATGTTCAAACACAATGGGTATTAAGTGAATACGCCACGTTTCATACTTATCTTCTTACACTATGAAAACTTTTTTTTTAAATTGAAATCGAAATTGGAACCGACTTGAAGCAATGGAATGACATACTCGATTCAAAGCTATAGCAAACATGTTTAACATACCGCATGATTACGTTTGAAAACCTCCCAAGCAGCTGAAAAAGCATACCATGTGGTTACAGGTAGTTTTAAACCGGTTGTTACGTTTTATTAACCGTTACCGAATCAGCAGAGAATCGGGGCATACTGGTAAAACCGTCAATTTGATAAGTTTCAGTACTGCATTTAAGCATTTTATTTTGCTTTTTTGTAAACGACGTTTTCCTTTGTAAAGCAAGCTGATGCTAAATCATTAATTCTCTTAAATGAACAACCGAATTCACCACATAATACTAGTTTATTACAGGCGTCGCAGAAATATAAAAGTGATAAATTATAGATTTAAATTGAGTATGTAAGATTTTGAAATAGATCATTTTCGAGAAAAAAAATAAAGCAAAGAAGACAGTCATAATGTTGAAATGGACTTGGAATGGTTTAATTATATCATTGAAGCATTTCGCTATATGAATAGAAATATCTGTACGTATTTTGCAGCCGTATGACGACTGACGGTTTAATGGTTTTGGTGCCAACAATTAAATGTGGTGTCTACAGAGATAGTTTCAGCAGATTGAATAATAAGATAAATGTATATAACTGTTTCAAATGCCATTATCAAGGGGAGAAATGTTTGATTGAACCTATTAATGCTGAATGATTTTAAAAGACTCCGTCCACTACTAATATTACTTAAAATAATCATATAAATTGTTTTATAAAATAAATTGCGCTACGAGCGTGCTATAACGGAGAGATATAATTCTAGCTCACTTGCCTTTTTTGACATGTCTTTGTGGTAATTTACCTTTTAGCTGCCTCTATAACAAATATGTATATATTCTAGTATGCGATTCCTATTGGGTGCATTAGCTTTTATATGTGTATCTTATTAAAGTAGAAAATAAATCATGCAAGCTATGTCAAATACACCTTACAAGATCTATATCTAAAAGCCAATATACCCTATGGAAATCATATACTAGAATACATACCTATTTGTTATAGAGGCAGCCAAAAAGTACATTACCACAAGGATATGTCAAAGATGGCAAGTGAGCTAACCTTAGCAATCTACTACACTGACACTTATATGTTTGTGACATAGCTTGCATGATTTATATTCTACTTTTGGGCTCATTTATAAATTTTCTCGAATTTTATTCGGATATTATTTTGTTGTTAAAGTATTGTATATTCTTGTATTAACATTAGGGCTAATGATATTAAGAAGATTTGTATTTCGGTAATAGCATTTTATCAATTTACTCCATGGAGAAGATGGCTATTGAATCCATTGTAGAAAATGAACATTTGGTCATGACGAGTGCATGCTGCTCCAAGTCCTGCAATATTTTATTTTCTAACCAATACAAAAACACAGTTGACTTTTTCCTACATTGGAGTCCTTTTAAAGAGAATTTTCGTGTGCATTCATCTAAAGTAGAATATAAGATAATTGGTCAACCAAGATCAGTTTTATTATGTGTGTTAATTGTGAGTATCGAGTATACCTGTTTGTTCTGAATTGTACTTTATATTAGATGAACTATTGTGTATTGCTCTATTTGCTTTTTCTCGTTATGCATGACTCGATACGGAAACGTTATCGTCTTAATACCATAAGCAGTATTTAAATGTTTTACGCTATTAAGATTTTAACAGAATATTTAAGGAAAATAGCTAGGCTTAGAAAGGCTTAGACAATATTATCATTTTATAAGATGGGCCAATTTTACGGTCGTATTTTGAAATTGCTTTTCTTTTCTTGGAATTTGCGCAATGTGTGGTTTTATTGAATTAAACAAATCCTTTTTTAATTGGTTTTATGAAATGAAAGAAACTCCGCATTTAAACATCGAATGTGTTTATAATACCCAACTGCCCTATTGAACGGTAGCCGGCATATATAAAACAAACTTGTCATCTAGAGAATTATAACGTGCAGCCTCATCTTTATTAGTGTTGCAATGGCAGTAAAGTAAAACCTGTTTAATAGTTGGCGTAGTTTGACTGCATTTAACCGTCTGCGAACGATATAATGTAATATAACATTGACATCGACCAATTTAAAATTTAATACTGTTACAAAGAAATAGTGACACAGTGAACCGCATTCATGTTAATTCATGCTATTTAAGCCTGAGTCCGCTATTAACCTCTAACATTTGTTACTTTTCCCAACAGCTTGAATAAAATTCAGACGCAGAGTAACTACGCGTCTTCTCCTGTTTTCAGATATTTACCACTTGACAAATTATTTTACAAAATATCAAACGACTCGAATGAGTTTTTAAATTGAAGCAGGCGAACACATGAGTAAACAACAAGTGTCGTAGCAGGATACGGTTTAGAAAGTATCAATCGTACAAGAAATTGCGTTCTGTAACATGTTGATTCTAAAGAAAAAACATTTTACTTAATAATCAATGTGCTTTTGTGACACATTGAAAACTAATTGGTATTAGGCATTAGGCTTTTTATATTCGATGTTTGTGAATTTTCTGTTCAAATAATCATTTTTTTCACTCAAACAAGTATATTTGAGCGCTGCTGTGGGATTTCCAACCATAAGCCAGTTAGGACAGTGTAGACCCATATCAGTTGCCATGTTGAAAATAATGCATCTAGCTACAGTGTAAACTAGTCCAAATGATGTG
>JAULCE010447722.1:0-16983 GCA_032359355.1 Macoma nasuta | reverse complement strand
AGAGATGGTTACGATGGGTCTTCTGTACCCCAGAGACAACTTTCGTAACGAGCAAACGCTTCATTCGCTACAATTGCTCAAAACAATGCAACACTAGCGTTTTCCTTTTGCATAGATATGCATCATTTCATCAGTCTGTTGTCTAGATAAGTCTGAAAAAGGAGTAATAATATATTGTCTACTTAGTGCAAGGACCCAACACATGAAATACACAAGAAGCAAATGTCGAGGATTTGCACTCAAAGGTGACGATATCTTTAATGTTAAATAAAACACATAGACTATAATGATTTGAAACCAAACCATAATGGGTTTATGGCTGTTTATTTGATCAAGGAAAACACAATGACCATGAGATATAACCAAAACAAGTGAAACTATTCATTCATTCGGTAAATGATAAAATATCAGACCACAAATTGTCAATCAATGCAAAACATATGCATGACACTGAATGCATTTTCAGTGCATGTTGGTAATGCCGATCATGAAAGATTCACTTAATTAAAAAGTCAAAACAGAAAAGTTGAAGCTAGAATGGAATAAATAAACACAAACGTAAGACGGGCATTGAAGTGATTTATTAACACATCTCATTTATTGGTTTCATAAACATTAAACACTTGTAAGTGAATTACAACCGAGTAATAGAACATTCTTTTTCGGTACATCTTAAAAGTCTACCGTTGAAATTGTAGTGATAATTGCAAACTGTATTCATCTAGATAAGACGTCAAATCATCTGGATTCAAACTGTTTGATATTCAGATAATATCGAAAGACATGTTGGAAGAAAACGTATAACGTGTGGGTGCAGCAGATAAAACAAATTTACATCAGCCTATTGACTTCAACTTTGGATGAGTGTATTGTCTGAGTTGCACGCAGATTTCTTCCGGGTCAGATCCAGATCCAAGCTGTTTATACAATTTACAATGGTAGCTATTATAATGATATGTGTTAGTATTATATATCGCACTCCGCGATATATAATTCCCCGGTTTTTGGGTGTGTGTCTTCCAGGAGTATACTTGACCCATTATATAAGCTGAATGATCACCCGTGGCGAGGTCCCCATCAATGTGAAGCAGCCACTCAACACAACCTCCCGTGAGACAAGGGCAAACAACGCAACCTCCAGCAGACAAACCTACCCCATGGTGACAATCTACCACGACGCAAGGCGTGTGTCCATATTAACCCGATAAGCGAATTCACCTTATGTAAAACAATGAAAAGTTAAACCTTCCCCGCCAGTGTAAAACCAATACGGTACCTGCAGAAGCGATATATGCTCAATGACATTCCAGACATTCTTGGGATGACTGGGCTCTCCGCTGCTGCCTTCTGTCTGTTGGGCTGTACATAGGTGATTAAATCGCCCCTATTAGACATAATGGCTGAAATATTTAACCCGCCCAACAGTAGACCGTGAGTAATGTGCAGGTTAAATCGTCGATGTTCGTCAAACAGCATGTTTCTGCCAGTTTGACAAATTATACATACAGGATTTAAGAAGAAATCGTCGGTTTTCTTCTAAAACCACGTATGTGCCATTTTTGAAAAATGGCACATACGAGGATTTAGAAGAAAACTGAAGATATCATAATACATGTATACAGTGCGACAATGTGTTGGGGTATGCATTCCGCACGCGTGATAGTTCAATTAACCCTTACAATGCGGATTTTTCCTGCGGATTCTTGTTTTATTGCAATATCATGTACATAGCCTGAAATTGGCGCACGCGTGATAATTCAATTAACCATAAATGCGGATTTTTCCTGCGGATTCTTGCTTTTATTGCAATATCACGTACATAGCCTGACTTTGGTATATTTCTTATGAAAATTGTAGATCAGATGGTTAAGAGGTTTCTGATCTGGATGTGAACTTTTTGCAAAGGAATTTAAATCTCCAGAATTAAACAGATAGCTCTCGCTCTGCCTAAAATCTTCATTGTTCGATTTTGGTAGACGTAAGGCCAAACATTAAGGGTTGCAGTCTATATATGGAACAATAATGGCCCCATAACCGAATCCTGATATAAAGTCATTACAACAATATCTAATACAGACATTTCCCGTATTTCAAGTGCCTGAACAAGGAAAACATAAACCATGTATTATAACAATAATTCTGTGAATACAGCTCCTGCACAATGAGTACTTGACTACCAACAATCAAATGAATACAAGTCATACAATAGAGCACGCGATTAACATTCAACATAACTCAAAACTTACAAAATCAATACCCGCGTACTTTCAGTGTTGATCTAAAATCTCAATCTAAAATTCGGGCTCTGAATTTACTTTATGATTCAGCAGTAGAGTTACTGTCCTTGTGAACAAGTTGGTATTCAACATTACACCAAGTGGTGTTCGTACTTATTTGTTTGCACCGAGGTTAGTTAGTAACCCTTAGTTCAGTAGTCTTGTAGGTAAGGTGAGGGATCGTCGCCCAGATCCTATGCGCAGTATGGGAAACATTGTTTACCTCGTTCTACCAATCGGAACAGAGTTGAAAGCTCTAACGAGTACGCCTATATAAATAGCTAGCTCGTCCGATGAAAATAGTATAGTATCGATAGACAGCTTACGAGACGCATCGCGTACGGACTTAAACGGATAAATTTGTTCAGTTAAAACTGGATTTACAAACACTCTTACTCAAAATGAAAGTGTACAACAGGAATATGTCAGTGGATTCAGATGTTGATATGTAAGTATCTTTGATGTTTTGATTTCAAGCTTTTATAGTATTTAAACATTTCGTAATTCTTAGGATGCACTCTATCAAGACATTCAGCGAGTCACGTGGTTATATAATAAATAATGTCAAAGTTTATACACGAGTAGCAATCAAATATTTGATGTTCAAATACATTTTTAGTAATCGTTGATTAGAGAAATGTTACTAGTAGTTTATTGTTAAAAATACGGGACTCCAGATAAGCATGCGTATCTTACATATTATTTAATATGTTTCGAAATTTCACTACCAAACCCTATGTTGTAACAATTCATGAGAATCGTCTTTCTATTCTTAAATATTATTTGATATGTTTCAAAACAACCAAACTCTATAGTTTGACCATTCATTAGAATCGTCTTGGAAAGACGATTCTAATGAGTGGTAACAACATATGGTTTGATTGAGAAATAAGGATTTTAGCATTTGCGACCACACAAATGTTCTGGGGTCCTGCAGTGTTTGCATATTTCCAAATGTCATGATATTCATGAAGATGTTATTTTATTTTCCAGGTCTGGAGACGAATGCACCGAGCAGTTTGATGAGCTTCTCTACCATGCCGCCAAAGAGGATCGGCTCACCCGGGGCGTATTCCAGTGCGCACACGTACTTGAAACGTAAGTTGAAACTACTTTGTACTCGTGGAACCAATAAAATAACTCTTAGTGAAGCACTGGTAACTGGAACTATTTGTAATGATTGCATAATGCACGTTCTCCTTCGAAATAATAATTGCTTCATTACAGCCTTGTTTGACTTGGTTAGAATATTATATCCCAGGGAATGTAGTGAGATGACAATTATGACTAGATTTTTCCATATTTGCATCAACTTTGAATTTTACAGATATTCTATCCAACTTTGATCTGCATTATAAATTTTTCAATATTTCACCATTTGATGAAACAAATAAGTTGTGAGCACTTATTTAACCTATGATAACATTATCTACTTCAGGTGCCCTGAAATTGTTTCCCTTTGCGTTCTGCCCACTACGAAAAGTGAGGATATCGGCATTACCATCCAGCACAAACTCATCGAAGCTTACTGCTGGGAGAACGACATTGAGGTCATCAAGCTGGACAGTGTCCAGTTCGGCAACATCGCAAAACTCCCAAGGACCAAGACCAGCGACCAGACCGAAGTCGAATGTGTTCTTGTTACATCAGAACCGACAGTTGACAACGCGGATGACGGCTACACTTATGAGAAGGATGAGTGTTATGGTTGACCGTCCAGTGGCATGGCTCGTTGAAATTAAACATAAATGGTGAGCATCTTTACAGATTTTATACAAATATACACTTTCTGTAAACATTCTTTATAATCACTTTGAATGGATACGATCTCATCTTTGAAGAAAATGCGAAACGTTTAGTTCTTAATTATATTATGCTCAGCAATGACAAATACACATCGATTAACTGGCATTTTAAGTAACATGTTGTATTTTTATTTCGATATATGTTTATTTCAACTGAGGAATTAAATGTGTCTTTACTTTTATTTTTCAGGGAACCCCAACCCATTTAAACATCCATCACCATGAACAGGTACTTCACCTGCAGTCATCGACCCGACGTATCTTAACTGTCGGCACACCAAAACGTCCGGGGTACATTTACCTCTGTCAAACCGTGGTGAGAAGAAGAGAGAAAGGAGGAGAGTTCATTTCAACACCCCGACCAGGGGAGGCAATTCCGCATAGATTTCGTTTTACTGAAGCGGACTACGCGGAGGCGGATATCGACTTTGACACTGATTCAGACATCCATAATACTACGCGTGACTTGTTTACAAGTAACTCTGCCAGGATACGAATATCATACGATATGCAGAAAACAAGAAAACAAGTATTGCAACGTCAGGTTCTGGATGACTGGCGATCAATATCAGCAGTACACACCATGTTTATGCGAATGAACTGGTTACGTAAAGACAGCTGTGAGTGCAGTTACAATAGATATCTTGCGGACTGACATTTGCAAAAAGCGACAAAGGATTTGCATATATATATCCGGATTTATTATTCTGCTTAAGGACATTATATTGTCATTGAAGGACGGTCATTTTGTTTTTCAGTTCTCAGAAGTAAAGGGATATATAAATCACAAATCACAAATCATAGAATCTTATATCATGTATTAACTCTGCTAGCAGTGGTTTTATCTTTGCACACAGTTTTGGTCGAGATCAGACACCACAAAATATGGGGTCTTATCTGGGATCCAAACTGTTTGAAACTCTTATTCCATTTCTGAAAAATTCAGAAAGAAAATAGTATTACATACCAAATCATTTGAGATAACAATTTATCACACACTATTTAATCGGTGTGCAAAGTTTTAATCTTTACACCACGATTTTGTAAACATGCATTGAAAACATTCATAACATGTCATCATTATCATAATCACATTGTCTTAAGTAACTGATTCACATTAAAAGAATGTAACAATAAACATGTCTTGTTTTCGCCAAGCCCTATTGCAATTTTGAAAATTATGGTATAACGTTCCAGAATATTTGCATATTCCATTGCCAATACAGCTTTGAATTTTGAAACCATTTTAAGGTACACTTCCCTGTAAATGTTTGGATTCACAATTTCAACCTAAATGCGTTGCAAGGTTTGCTGATTATAACTTGGTAAATCAGACCAGGCTCCAGACCAGACCGTCAACTGATGGAGTTCATACTGTATAAATTTATTATGTAGCTCCATATGTATACTTTTTTAATAGACGAAATGCAAACAGCTGCTGATGCAATGTGGTTAAACAACGAGGTTGATAATCCAAACATTTATGTTAATGGGCATGTGCACTGTGTTTTAAACCTTACTCGCTGAGCTATCTGGATACAAATTGTTTGCAAAATACTCAAACTTTATGTCGGTTGCTATAAAAATAGCAAGAGTTAAATTTCAATTCAAACATGAATTCGACTAAACCGAGTTGGAAACAACGAGGTTCGACTGTATTAGATACAGTATCGAAAACTCTAAAACGCAAGCGGGCCTCGATCAGACAGAACCCCAGACGTATCAAATTAGTGATCTGAAGCTTTAACCACGGCGTAGAGCACTAAACGCACTAAATATTCAACCAATATCGATCTGTTATTTGCAAAGAAAGGTCAAGAACTTGATATTTGCTACGCTGATATTATGCTTTAGCACCGGTGCAGATTGGTATTTAGTGAAACGGAATCAGCCTAGTGGTTGCGGCTTGGGTTGTATAAGGTCATATGATCTTACACAAGATTAAACATGTTCTGTATGACTACTCAGATATACTGACTTATAGGTCAGCTGTTATTCATATGATAGTCATTAGGGCTTGAAACATACACTAAGTTGTCACGTAGGCCATCAAAAGTACTGCTAGGGACATATTGTACTGAATTAAAAGTAAATAACTCTCGTGATAGCTTCTCTCACAAGGTGTTAGTGATACACATGATTGGTCCATTGATGGCTGGAAGAGGAGCCTTCTGATTAGGATATGCACTGGGTCGCCACAGTAAATCCATTCTAGCTTAGTTTACAGCTTTGTCATCGTTACGTCAGTCAATATTCACAGAATGAGGAACTTTATTTAAATATTCAGTAGGTTAACAATACCGCTGTAGATAGGGGATATTTGTCTTGGATTTCCAATCGTTGGGGTTTAACCAGGTGCAAGGGAAGCGATTATATCAACTAGCAATATGCTTTCCTATCTCTTGTACGATCATTGTTTAAAGCAGCTGCACCTGTTTTGACGGTGATACGCATTGTTACAAAACAATTTTGATTGTAATAAACTTGTAGTGAGGATTTCTATAGCTTACCTTACTGCAAGCTGCAGGCATATCTATGGTGAACATTGCAAACATTTGAGCTCAACTTCAGACCCCAACATAATCAAGTTTGCGTCTCACTGGGAGTACTGGGAGAGAACCTTTTTGACATATAAAAAAAATGATATAGAAAGCAAACTGCTTTGACAATTGCGACAGAAGGCAATTTTCGCAGACGGAAGTGTTCACGGCTTTTTAACCCCTTCACTGCTTATCTAGAACCATAATTGCATGTGCAAACAGCTTAGATCCGGATGAGACGCCGAGTAACTCGGCGCCTCATCCGGTTCGAAGTTGTTTGACACTCGGCAAATAGTTTGCCCAAAATTAAAGTTAATATGTTGAGTTTGAAAATGAAGCAGACGGAATATTGCGCATGCGCAAAATTGCCTTTGGCATTGAAGAGGTTAAAGGTTAGACCGTGTGCGTATGTAGAGATGAGAGTGATAAGTAGCTGGGCGTTTAATACGTTCAATAATGCATTCAATCTCGGTATCCAGGGTTTTATTGTATTCAACTGACTGTGCACCAGGACTAGGCAGTGAACTGGGTACATTAACAAGCGAATGTAGGTTAACATTTCATAGATGAATGAATGCAGCTGCATAACCTCTGTAAACTTCCAAACAGACGAAAGCGCCATTTTGATAAACATGGCACTTGCATCTTTTTAGAATTTAACCGACGACATCATATCAATGCGCTGAAGAAACGGCACATCATGCATATGGTTGGCAAATAGAGGCTATGGTAATGCATATGGTTGGCAGACAGAGGCTATGGTCGACCTGTCTGTAAACAGTGTAAACCCGAATTTCAACGCCGGTGTCGGTTCTGGCTCTTAACTGTTTACATACTGGAACTATCCCTTTCCCAACCGGCGACTCATGACAATTGGGGCTGTTTTCTTCATACTGGTTCATAACACGTTACCTTGACATCCATAATGTTATGTATTACTTGCAAGATTGTAACCGTTGTTCGACTTACCAGAGGCCCTGATGTGACTAACTAGAATCACTGTTGACTAGCTAGGTGCGGTTGGCGATGGACATTGAACCTGCAATGCAATGTTTTGTTGGGCATGCAATTTAGACAAAACGATAAATAATTTTGTCGAAACTGATAATTTCCATAGACCAACGGTAGCTTTGTTTGAAAATAACCGTTGTGTGTGTCAATCACTGGGAAAACTATCCCTGAGCATGGTTGTATAATGCCAAGTTGCACTTTACCTGTAACTGCAAAATTTGGGTCCAATGCTGGGAAAAGGGTCTGCTAAATGTGTAGACCCTGATCAGACGCCGCGTTGAAAACGCGATGTCGGATCTTGGTCTACACTGTTTGCAAAGTTAAAAGTGAATACATAAATGTCATAAACAAGTTGCAAACAACACAGACCCTAATCGGAAGTCTATATGTCCGATCTGGGTCTACACAGTTTACAATGCTGTAAGGGCCCTTTTCCCAGCCGGTGGCCAAAATTTAATGTTAGCTGGCTGAAAGTTCATGTATATAAACCCTTAGTCTGCCAATTACGTCATATCGTCATCTAACGTCGATCAAGATCAGACGCAGAGTAAGTCGGCGTCTGATACGGATCCAAGCTGTTTGACCCTCAGACACCAGGTTCACCAATGTTCAAGCGAAAGGAAACAAAGTTTACAAATTAAGCAGCTTAAATTCCAGTAGACGATCATGTTGGCGGCGGGCTAAGAGTAAAGACAGAGTGATATATAACCAGTGTTGAAACAGTTTTGACTTTCTAGTATGCACTGTATCAACCGGAATTAGCAACAGGAATTGCAATAACAACCGGAATTGCAATAATTATTGCAATTCTAAATTGTTAACGTATTCAAAACTATTGATCGATATAACATTTTATCCTTTCATCGGTCTGATTATGAGCAGGTTGGTGACCTTGACCTTTAACCCCTTACATGTCGGTCCACCCTTATTTGTATAAAAATAGTTAATTTAAGAAATTATTGCAATTCCGATTTTATTGCAAAACTGGTTGGCTGTAGCAACCGGTATTGCAATAACAACTGGAATTGCAATACATATTACCATTCTAAACTTTTAAAGTCATGATAAAAACTTATCGATCGATATAACATTTTACACTAACACCGGTCTGTTTATGAGCAGGTTGGTGACATGGACCTTACACAAGACCCCGTTAGAAATAGATACATCCATATTTTGCATAAGAGAAGTTGATTTTAGAATTTATTGCAATTCAGATTTTATTGCAAACTGGTTGGCCGTAGCAACTGGAATTGCAATAACAACTGGAATTGCAATAATTAATGCAATTCAGGTTGTTATTGCACTTCCGGTCGCTACAAAGCTCTTTAAAGAGCTTTCTACAATACGTTCGTTCTGCATATAGCGACTACCTGTCATTTACAGTGGCTAGGATACCTTTTTTCATGGCCGCTCAAAACAGGTTTGACTCTACTCTACATTGTTTGCATATGGGAGTCAGGGAATATTTTCAAAACGTTTTCTTTTCGCAATAACTTTATGTGAAAGCAAACCAAAACCCTACAACCAATAAAACATATTCAACCAAAAGTATTCTCGGTTATAATCTATTTCGAAATGCAATGTATGTCCATTTTACCGAGAATTTCAACAACCACCCTAATAACATTAAATCAATAAAGTTAAGCAACTTAATACATGTAACACTTACCTAAAATGATTTGGTCTGATTTGAAAGGCAAACGCATTATGATAAGAGTTTATTCAATCAGAAGCTTACAGTATAAGTTGTGTTTGTGCAAAACAGACGTCTCAAAACGCATAAAAACGGTTAGGTCAGGGAGCTACGAAAGACCGGTGGTGACATTATTAATTCCGACTTCACATTCCATTGTTCATAGTTCATTCTTCATACTTCATACATACTTTACTATATGGCTATTGTAGATGCTCCTATTTCACAGTTCAGACTTCACAGTTCCGACTTCAAACTTCATACTTCCGACTTCATACTTCCGGCTTCATACTTCCGACTTAATACTTCCGGCTTCATACTTCCGACTTCCTACTTCAAACTTCATTCTTCCGAGTTCATACTTCCGACTTCCGAGTTCATACTTCCGAGTTCATACTTCCGACTTAAACTTTGAAAGCACATGTTTTACTGTAAAACGTCCGGGGGCGAAACGTCCTGTGGGCGAAACGCATGTAGACCTTTTTTAAAGCTACTAGATTCTCGTTTATAAAGTTTTAACAATAGTTGGGTTTTCACATGAAAACAAATGTAAATAGATCTACAATCGACGATGTTTGAAAGCCAAAAAATGACCATCTTGGACGATACAAGTCGGACATTCAAATGATTTCACTATCGTATGCTGCTACAAATTTACAGATGTAAATATAACAAAATGGTCTTAAATCTAATTTTATTAGTTATATGAACAGACGAAGATGTACGCCTTATCCTCAAGGCCTACACGTCAGTACACGATGTTTAAAAGTTAATGAAATTGTCATATGGTTAGAATATATATAAAAAATATTCAATTCTAAGATGGCTGCCGTTTAAAGCGCGTGGTGAAAAAAGGCGCGAAAACGTGACGTCACAATTAAATAGGAAATATGAAGTAGGAAATAAGAAATAAGAAGTATGAAGTCGGAAGTATGAAGTCGGAAGAAGGAAGTATGAAGTTGGAAGTATGAAGTCGGAAGTATGAAATCGGAAGTATGAAGTCGGAAGTATGAACTATGAACTATGAAGTTGGAAGTAAGAATGTCACCACCGGTCTTTCGTAGGGAGCAGACGTCATTCCATTTCAAAAGTCTTAATCCTTTCACTGCCAGAAGTGATTATGCGCATACGTAATATTTAGGCTGCTTCATTTCCAAACTTCACACATAAACTTAATATTCGGCAAAGTATTAGCCGAGTGTCAAACAGCTTGGATCCGGATGAGACGCCGAGTGACTCGGTGTCTCATCCGGATCTAAGCTGTTTGCATGTGACACGATGCCTATGGTTCGGGGTAAGCAGCGAAGGGGTTAAAACGCGCCGGCGACATTTTGATAAAAGTGTTAAAAGCGTTTGCTACAGTTTGAACTTTTTTTTATATATAATAGAATTTATTTTATACTTTTAGTACTTCACGCGCTAACTGGAGAACACTAATTACAGGTCATGAATCACTGACCAATTTTGGCGATGATGAATGTTTGGAAATATGCGAAATATTGCGCGTGATCATGTCGTCGTGCATTACAATTTACACGAGTATTAACGCTTTAAGCAAACGTGTAGATCAAGATCAGACAACCCATTAAGGAGAGTATGGAATTCATATTTGTAAATATTTAAAGTTTATTGCCACCATGTCGTCAAACAGCCTAATTTTGCCCTTCATGTATTCTCTTCATTGTTTTCAATATTAAACTAAATATGGCGGCCGTAAAACGTCGCCCCGTACTTCATTCTCAGTGTTGTTATACTTTCTGATCCTTCGAGATCATGAATTTCAACACTTTTAGGTTTAAAAATTGAATACTGCTTAAGCCGGTGCTAGGGTGCGTGAGTAGTGTTGCTTCTTTAATTACTACTCATGAACAGACTCAATAAAACCGAGTCTGCAATATTCTCTATATGAAATTTTTTTCTTGCTTTTGAAGGATCTACCTTTTACAGAATTTATCCAGTATGACTTTAGTGTCAGTGTATAGGTTGTTAATTTTAGCTGATTTGCCATCTTTCACAAAGCAGTGAGGTATGTTCCATTTTTTGCTTGTTGACGTTTTTCGTTGGTTAATACTTTGAATTACAGCTTAGCCCCTTCCTTTTAATATCAAAATATTTCATTTTCTACTTCTGCCGTAATTTGAACAAAAGTTATTTTCATGTCGGTGTGGAATCGTTCTGAGCTTTCGCATTAGCTATTATTTTGGTGTCTTTGTAGATTTTTAATAACTTTGACTTTCTGACTGGTTTTCTCTGTTTATGTGCACGGCAACTGGACCCTTATTTTATCTGGATTTTTATTCTAGTCATTATTATGCCCCCCTTAATTTTGATACAATGTAGTACAGAGGGCGTCGATTCTGCAGCGTGACGTCATTCATAGATCTGAGGTGGGTATTTTGTTGCATGTTTAGTGTGTGTGTTTCCCCCTTTTTATGCTAGCTTTAAGAGAGATTTGACAATATGTGTTTGACATAGCCTACATGATCTATTTTCTACGTGTATTGTCATATCCACTGCGTAAGTTTTTACTAACGATGAACACTATCCGATCAACAAATTTAACGGCGGTAGAGAGAGTTAATTTTGTAGGGTAGATGGTATTCACGAACATTCTCTAACATTCTCCAAGAACATCCCTATATCAAATAAAGAATTAAAAATTATTTAAAATGACAGCATAAAGGGAAAACATGGACATCTCAGCCAATTAATGTAAAATTTGTTTTGTTTGTTATCATATGATACCTGTGTAGAAAACGTGAAAGTTGTAGGAAAAAAGATAAAGATGAAGAAAATTGGTTTTCAACCTTAACAGTGCAAGTGCACAACAATAATTAATCCATTCGAATTAAATGACATACATTTGGAGCTCGGACTTAAGGAACTGTCTTACTAAATATTAGATTTTCACCTTATTACAATCATAATAAGGTATTGCCTGTATGTAAGATTCCCTGGCCATAGGTAAAGCCTAAATTCATATTATGACATAATTTGAAATTTATGAGAGCTTTTTTTGTTGGTTTTTATTACTACGCGTGTCAAACAGTTTGAAGCTGGATCAGAGGTCAAGTAGCTCATCGTCTGATCTTGTTTCAAAATGTTTATAAATATAATCAGTGCTCAGTGTGTAACGCGTTCGAAAATACCGATGTAGGTGGAAATCGTCACCCTTATAACATCAAATTATATGAAGAAAGACAATGCTAGAAAAAACTGATTTATTGACAACAGAA
This sequence comes from Macoma nasuta, assembly GCA_032359355.1. Lineage (NCBI taxonomy): Eukaryota > Metazoa > Mollusca > Bivalvia > Cardiida > Tellinidae > Macoma > Macoma nasuta. The sequence continues at coordinate 4,419 of JAULCE010447722.1, read as the reverse complement.
TCTCACAATCAAACGTTAACCATTTCGCCGACAAATTATACAATTTCGGTTGTTACTGGTTTTAGATCAAATATTTTAACGAAATATATAACAGAAATAATTAATAAACTTTGGCTTTTCCGAAACCGTTAAATTCGGAATAAATTTTGAAGCAAAAAAGTGAAGTCCTTGATCAGACGCCGCCTTCTAAGGCGGCGTCTGAACTGGGACGTATCTGTTTTGCAATGTCGATTTGAGTAGCCTATGGCAGTGGAAGAGTTAATTTACAAACAAATATAATATAATAAAAATGTCAAGCAAATATACAATCGCAAAAAAGGATTACAAAGTATTCAATCCTGCACTGCAACAATCACCTAAATGTACGATGACGTGGGCACTAGCGAGAAACCCTTACATCGGCAACAGTTACAGTTGAAGAAACGCTAATCTTTCACGTCCTTATCATGCTGCTATCATTGTCAGCTGCTCGAATTGACGTCATTGCTGGATATTTTAACCTAGTTAGTTTCGAGTCCAATGTACTAAGAGTAATGACTGAGTGAAAATCAGATTTGATCTGATCTTAATCCAAGTAACTCGTTGTCAGACCCGGTTCAAAGTAACAAAATGATGTCACTGTCAAATTATAGCGGAGTCATAGTACAATACTACCTGTGTTACGCGATTGTTCTTAAAATGTCGGCTATCGTCTGTCGTCAATTATAAAACAAACGTTACTGAGCTCACGTCGCTAAAACATTATTCTAATGGGGTGGATTTTTACCTTTCCGTATAACTCAAATCCTTTTTTTTATACATACAATAATGGGATAATGGAATAATGAGGGATCACTGGAGCCACTGCGGAACCGCCCTGTCTGTAATTAACAACGTATATAAATCCTGCTTTCCCATTGCGTAGCTTCTAGCAATCAGCTTCGATATCATTTGTTAAAAAATTAGCACGTGGAGCACTTGTTTCGAAACACTGTCAAGCCTGTGTTGTGCGGCCATCGAATAAGGTATCCTATAGAATTTTGATGACAGGTGGTCACTTCATGCTGAACGAAATACTTTCAGACTTTTCTTCATTACTTATATGTTGCCTTAAGCGCCCATCAATGCCTCCTTTTTGATTGACTGCTTAATGCAGGTTTGACTTTAATGATGATTTTTCTGCAATTTCGTGTTCAAACTGTAATCACTATACAAACATTTTGCAATGGAATCATTGATTCTTTGTCTCTAGCACGCGTATTACCCCTTATCAAGCTATTTGAGACTATAATGTAGTCGTAATCGTTATCAATGCAAACAGCTTGGGTTCAGATCAGACGCCACTTAAACACTAAGTCAAAATTCTATTCTCACGGATAAAATTTAAAGTTGCAGCTGACGATAATTCTCACTGCGAGGCAATGGTTAATTGTATTACACAGGGATCCACTGTTCTAAATTATGAAAAATGTAGAAGTGTTTTGGTCGATTATTGTTGGATTGGAGAGAAAGGAATTTTTCCATCGGAAGTGATGCTTTCCGTATCTAAATCCTGTAGAGTCTGAGATACTCTTTTAACTTGAATAATACTAGCATCCGTCCTCGGTACAAATGCTCTGTCACATTGATCATCCGTGTCCGTCTTTGTAGAACCCTGTAACTGTAGAATCGGAGATGCAATGGGAGAAACTTTACCATCATTAGCTTACGAAACATCACCCTTATACTGTACTAAGAACATGAACACATAACAACTGTCTGACATTTTTAGGATTATATTACGATGAGTGCCAAACTGTTTGGTGCCGGATCAGACACCGAATAACTTGCTGTCTGATCTGGATCCAAACCGTTCATGTAGATTATCAGTGATGGTTGATTTACGCGTTAAGTGGTAAAGAATATAGTTCCTCCTACTGTAGATCCTGATTGCAAGAATCCGTTATAATAAAAAAGACATTTCTCAGCCTCAAACTTGAGATACATTTTCGCACAAATTAAACTACAATACTTACGGGGAAAAGCAATTGTTTACCGTTTGAACACAAACACAAACACAACACAACGCAATGCAAATATTATGCAATCATGAACATTCTAAAATGATTTCACTTTTGTGAGAGCGTAACAGTTAATCGCCGGATCAGACGTCAATTCTGGCTCTAAAATGTTTGTACAGGTTAACAGTGTTCAGTGACTAACGCGTGAAATGGTAAAGACTTACGTTACATCCACTGTACCCCTATAATATGTGACTTGTGTCTTGAAGTTGCGACCGGAATTGCTTTACGAAAACAATTTCACGTGAAAGAAAGCTTCAGTTGAGATTTAGGTCTGATAAAACTCTCAATCGTAGACAGTTATAAATATAGTATCAAATGTGTACATCCGGCGACATTGAAATTTCATAAGAAAGTACACGTGTTCCTCTTTTGCGTAAAGAGTACCTCTCCTTTTTATATAAAAAACATGGATTTTAAAATGGTTTAAATTTGATTGAATAACAGTTTCTATATTGATAAAAGCATGGTATGGCTTCCAAGACTCAAGACTGTAAACTTGACTTTCACTGATAGACAAATTTCCAGACAGACATCTTATATTGAGGTTTGAGCTCATTTTGACTCTTAGCAACTTTAGTGAAACATGCACAGTCATATCCCGATTTGCTAAATGTTGAGTAGATCATCATGTTTTGAATTTATATAATTTCCATACGTTTAAATTTCTATAGTCTACCAAACGATAATAGTTAAATCGAGTTTCATTTTTTAGTTTATGTTCAAGGGAGATAATCATAAAATATACCAACAATTTTTTGTGACCTCGTTAGAACCGGTATACATTTAAGATATTGTTTGCATTTGTGAACCATGGCCCTTTATCCCATATTGTCGGTGGAATTCTATAAGGCGTACCATTTTAACATCTATGCAAAATAAAACTACGCCATATTTGAAACAAAACCGAGAATAGTTCACGTGTAAATGTAATACCAATTGAACCATGCCTTGAGAACTCCAGACTAGAAAGCCTGCCAAAAAGTCAATACTTTGTACTCAAGAGAGTAATCTCTAGCATATTTGTTTGGCACCCGGTTTCTACTAGAGTGGTAGAAGCTCGGCACCAAACAAAAAGGTAAGATATCATTTTTAAGGTTTGAGTATGCAAATGCGTTTGTAAATACTAGGTCAGATCCACATCAGCATCCTTTTCTATGACACTGTGTCTTATCAGGATTCCCAATTTTACATTCATTGAATTATAAACGTATTTTATCCTGATAAAACGGTGTAGAACTTTGTCAGATGCCAATTTTGGACTTCGACGACTGATAAATGGTTTCTTGATTTTCATCGCATTAAGTATTGTTTTCTCAGGACATATCTCACTCGATTTGCTTTCATTCTTACATTAACCATAGTACAAAGGTCGAAGTACCTGTTCCACAGTTAGAGGTCCGTTGTTTTCTACAAGTATTTCTGTAGGCAAAGAGATGGTTGCATCTGCATATCCCGTGTTGAATGTTGTCTACAACGTAAACACTGGTAAAAACGATTATTTTTCCAAAGCAGTGCATACGTCAATAAAAACTGATAACATAGGCAAACACGTTTGAAATAGATCAGCCGAAGACTAACTCGGAGTCTGATCCGGTTCAAAGCTGTTTGACACTCACAGTAATAACATCTGGTTCGTATTTAGTCTTGTAATGTTGATATATCAGAAGAGAGAGTATTCCAATTGCAAACAGTTGCTAAAGGGTATGTTTGAGATGTATGCTAGTGTATTTCGTTTCTGAATTATACCGATTTTACAACCGTTATACAATGTAAGGTGTTAAATGTCTACTATTTCAGCGAGATGTATGAACTCATAAGATTGTATTTGGATACATGATAAGTTAAACGGTGAATGCTGAATCTATCGGAAACATGCTATCAGTAACCACCGATTAAATCAGAAAGATGATGATTGTAAAAGCGGAGACAATCTTATCGTTGACGTCGTTTAAAAGGCATACAGGCCAATCATGCAAGGTAACAACTTCGCCCTCCGAAAGCAGACAATATAACGTGCCCAAACTCGTTAGTGAATACAAAATTCGTGCCCACTCTATAATATATACATAATGAAGATATCGCAAACAGTGTAGCTGAAGATTAGCAGCAACTTCTCCGACATGACATCTAATTTGAATTACACCGTCCCTTATAGCTAAGTGATTAGAGCGTCCGCATAGGGTTCGGGAGGTCCGGGGTTCGATCCCCGGGCCGGGTCAAACCAAAGACTTGGAAATTGGTAGTAATGACTTCCTTCCTTGACGCTCAGATTTTCGGGTTAGCATTACACTGGTTTGTCGGTGTCAGAATAATGTGACCGGCCGGGTTTCAGTCCCAGGTGTACCCCATAAGTCACCAGGAGAGTCGAAGTCAGAGG
>JAULCE010446611.1:0-16993 GCA_032359355.1 Macoma nasuta | reverse complement strand
GATCAGACGCCAAGTAACTCGGCGTCTGATCAAGCTCCAAACTGTTTGACACTCAGATTGTACTTATCCTATCAAAGAAAGTTAAAAAACATATGTATAAATATGAGCTGACGACAAAACGTATAGACGAAAATATCGCAGACGACAGTTGTCGGTCTTTCAAAGGATATAACATTTAATGGAACGGGACACATGGGCATTTTAGCTGATTATCACTTACTCCACTATTTATTTTAGGCTCATTCACAATGAAAATGTGTGCTGAGCAGGAAAATTATCTAGGTGAAAGTAATGCACTATTTTTTGCAGGAGAAAAAAAACAATTGAAAATATTGTGGAAACTAGGGTATAGCCTCGTGATACGCAAATATTCCATCTTTTACAATGTTTTCAATTGTCTTCTGCTACAGTGCCTTAACAAGGCATGCTTGAGTATTCCTAGACTAAAGGGTTGTGGAACGAAATGATATCAGTTTGGTTTGAATACTTTTGTATTATACAATTATTACATCCCGTGGTTAAATATTACGAATTAGACAAGGCGTGAACAGGATGAGACGCAGGATATATCTGAGTCAGTTACTTTTAAAAGAAGCCCTTAACCCTTTCGGCGCCAAATTAAAAAATGCCGGTTGGGACTAGTTTCAGATGAAATATTTTAGCGTAATAAATCACAGAGACGATTACTCATTTTTGGTATATTCCGAAACTGTTTACACGGGTCTAAAATTTGTTGCAATATAGTGCAGCCCAAGACCCGACGCCACCTTATGAGGCGGCGTCGGATCTGGGACTGCACTATTTTCAACGGCGCATTTAGGCGACTACGGCGGTGAGATAGTTAAACCCATTGGGTTGTTTTATCAAAGCAGGATAGTGTCAAAACAACAAATCAGAGGACAATATCAAAATACAACCAAAACAGCGACACGATGAATAGAAATAGCAAATCAGAGTATGCCCCAATACTCACCATGATATTTAATCCTTTGAAAGACCGACAATTGTCCACTGCGATATTTTCTTCTGTGCCTTTATGTACTTCATAATCTCAATATATGGAGGAAATAAAGAATGTATCTATCTATCTATCTATCTATCTTACAGTCTGTCTCCAGAATGACATTATACAAATTGAGTCTAGTACGTTCTTAATAACTGTAAAACTTTACACAAAAAAAAGACAATTGAATAACAGTTTTCAAGCTTTCAACACATACTGGTGAAAGAGAAACTTCTTAGATCGATAGTCGCCACAAAGAATCTGTGACAGTTTGATTGATCAACCACAGTGTCTGTAAATGTTGCTATTGCTTATGGTATTGTCTTAGATCGGCTGCAACGAATGTTCAGTATTTATCTTTTGCCGAGACTAGAATTGGCTACAACAATATTACTTACACACACTTGCTTAAAATGTTTGAAAAATCTATTCGAGTGCTAAAGGATTCTGCGCCGGTATGGACGCCGAGTACTCCACATTACTATGTTATAAAATCTAGCTGCACGCAAATGTTATGATGTCGGTAGTGATCAGCAAGGTAATTACAAACTTCTTTCCCGCCTAAACATTTATATAATCGCATTGTCTCTATGCAGGTTGAATATTGCATTAATTAAATCTCGACAATCTATACTGTGTTCAAAAAGAAAAACATATGACGGTGTATGTACAATGAGATTAAAGTTTTACGTCAAACAGTTTACACAGTTTTATATATACACTGATTCCTAAAGAACTTAACTTAGAAATAAAATGAATATGCATTCAGATCAAATCAAGTATTTTGGACCGCATAAACCCGAAGAACGTGTTGCCACATCTACGGGGATGACATTCCACTTGTAAATACAGGCAGCAACCAAATACTTTCTATTTGTTAAAGAAGAGTTTGTTCCTGCTCTTCTCTCCAGCAAGTCCAACTTGTATTTTATGAGGTTTATGTCGAGATATCAAGCCGACCACTGCAAGAAATGGACGTATTTTTAACAAGATACATCCAGGTATGTGTAGCTAATGTAGGCCATGTGTGACATTTATTAAAACACAAGAGTATCACTTAAATAAGGAAATAACTACTGGACCTGGATGATTGGCAACATAACGTCTGAGATTAAACTTTCCACGAATTATAGCAAGGTATTTTTCCTTACCCTCGATCTCCCTAGACCATAACACTATCCACTCCGAAACGATCTTTCTCTAACAAAAACAGCTAGGAAGCAAACTGCCCCCTTCTTTGTCCAAAATTGCGTTTCAATCACGTCTGCAGTCTTTTGAATATTACGTGAATCATCACTAAGTAACACACGAGACCATGTTGCATGGTTCTAGCTATGATGACGATGAGCACAGAGCCGTCGAAAGCGCGATTGCGAATATAAAGGACCTTGCCAACATAATGCATAGTCCTTATGGAATTGACATTGACCTGACATAATTTGAGAACCGTTTGCCAACATATACATTGCTCCTCTGCAGAACGTTAAGCAGTTTTTAACTATTGTCATATGTGTATCAACGGTATGTACCTATTCTGACATGCCGTCGTCACATTTGGCCTACAGGAGCGCGAACGATTCGTCTCCTTAACTACGGTAACGTTATAAATGCTGTGGCCGTCAAACTGCATTGCGACACCAGAACCGCTGACGCCAGAAGCAAGTTGCCGAAGTATCAGAATAATTTAATTTTCCCGAAGCCGTGTCATATTGAAAATGAATAAAATTCTCAAATTAGATTATAAAATTGCATTAACGTTAAAGAATTGGTCAGTTTCGACATATACTTTATAAGACACAGCATGGGAATCACGTGCACACGTTTCATAATGGCCTGTGATCAGTTTGAAGGAAAATCGCGCCCTAGAACACAATGTAAATTAGTGCAAGTTCTAGATTGTGATTTATACACTCATGTTGGAAAGAAAATATTTTTAGATGGTAAATCATAACGTACCCTACAAGCACTATTTTCTTGACATTTTTATACAAGTAGACGTTCAGTTATTTATAGTTACAACGGTTGCAAATATATTCAAACTATCGCCGCATCGTTCAGTAACATCAGCATTGCGTTCGGTCTGTAATATGTTTGGTATGAAACCCTATCATTGCTATACAAAACAATAGCCCCGAACACTCTTCATTGTAAGGACGAGTTGACTATTTATTTGCCAAACAATTTAATCGGCGTCTTATCCAGATAGAAACATTCTCACCACAGCTATAATGTCACACAAAGATGTATCTGGAAAATAGCTGCAACTGACACTAATTACAGACGATGAGTTTCACCAAGTGCAGAGCCCAAATAACTGAGGACCTTAAAAGCCACTGTTTTAAAATTGTCATGACGTTTGCTTAATAGCTTTCAGGTGAATTGGCATCAAGTTTGAATTAACTGTATAAGAAGAAACCTTGTATCACCTTATGTCATGAACATAACTTTCTTAGAAAACATGTACGTCGTCGCTTATATCCTTTGAAAGGCCGACAATTGTCGTCTGCGATATTTTCGTCTGCACTATTTTGGCGTCTGCTCACATTTATGTATATTGATTAAACTGTCTTTCGTAGAATATGTACAATATGAGTGCCAAACAGCTTGTAGCTCGATTAGATGCCGAATATATCGGCGTCTTATCAAGCACCAAGCTGTTTGCAAAGGTAAGTACAATAACGTTTTAAACAATACAATATCCAAAGAATATACAACATCTCCTTTATTAACAACTGCCTAATACATCTGCTTTAGTGTCATTGTACCTAAGCCATGAAAGATTTATGAACCCTCAGACATGAATGTTTATTTTAAAGAATTAAGGATAACATATTTAAAAACTGACGCTAGCGAATGGTGCAATGATATTTTTATCAATATTTGATAATGTTTGTATCATGTCACAAGTTCCCTCAATTGCACAATAGCACCTTTTCTTTTTTTCATAATTGAACGCGACATATTCGTTGTATTCATTAGGTTCCAACGAGTAATACATTAACTAACATTATGGACTGACAAAACAAATGAGTCGAATAAAATAGATATGCATACGACCCCATCGTTGATTTACGTAGTTTACATATTTGTAGAGTGAGCGTAAATTACACAAACATTCGGGAACCTCGACCAAGGCTGTGAAATGATGTGAAAACAGTTTTTTTATCAGACGATGTATCAAATGTTGATATACAAGCATGTCGTACATAATATGAAACGTTAAAGAATAATGGCAATACAATGCGGTAACATGCTATTTGGTCATTACCCTTAATGCTACATGTTTACCGGGAAGTTATGTGTTAACAGGGTGACCATGAACATTCCGGGAGTTTGGCAGATATTCACCTTTATGCGTACTACGGAAGAAACTATGATGACATTTGCAAACGGCTTGGATCCTAATGAGTCGCCGCGTGAAACGGCGTCTAATTATGATACATGCTGCTTGACACTTTAGAACAATGGTAATAGAGATTTGTTTTAAACCCAGCTCTGCATACACGTGACAAACTTACAGTATGCGATCATGAAGACGAAGCCTTAGAGACTAGTTTTCTTAGTCAAAATTTCGATATTCGAGTTTAGTTTTGGTAATTCGACCTAACAAAAGTTCAACCAACTTCAACAAGTATTCACATTCATGCTTTGGTTCGGATGCTAGTTTCGATATATAGCATGCCTTCGACTATACGGAGTTCAACTACTGTGGAGGAAAGGATTACAATTTAATCACATGTATCAAGGTGTGATTGGAACATACATATGCCGACCACAACTGTTCAAATAGAATGAATAAGAGGGTTAGGTAAGTAAACGAAATTAGCGACATAGCGTCACAGTTTATTGTCTTAAAATCAGCCATACATCAGTATATTTGCTTATACTTTAAACGTACTAAAGTACTGCTTGTCGATGCATTCATCCCGTATATAAACATTGTATCTGTATTTTAAACATTATTTGCCTAATATCATTTGAATCAATATTACGTTAATATTGAACAGAATATATTGTGATTTTCTTTAGATAAAGTAATGAAAAAAGGTTTATTTCATACCCAATGTGTATGTTTCATTTAAAGTACAGTAATTTAAAACAGCATTAACCCTCCAAGGAAATGACTGTTGTCATTTTACATGGCTACATCTCTTTTGTTCATGCCATGCTATGTGCCCCCGATATATCAGTTTTCTTTGGTGATTTAATTGAAACATTTATATCTAAATAAAAAAAGAACCACTGACTTGTCTTTTTATACTATATCACTTTGTTTTTAAGCAATTCAAGATTATCTCAAGTTAGAAAAATCAACTGCAAAATAAGAAAGCTCACAGACAATTTAGATTTCAGGACCAAACAGTGTTGCTCATGATTGAACACACGTATTAACTAAAAAATAATTTAGACTTTTATGGCTTTGCAATATTTATATTTATAAAAGAAAAAAACCAATCGGTAATGTTTGCCTTGATGTTTTAATGGTGTAGTTGTCTCCGTGAAAGTTGAATTTAAGAAACTAATCTTCTTGAATGCAATCAATTTAGAATCTCATTTTGCTGATTCGGCATATCAGTGTCCCTCGTTTAGATTATTATTGCACTCATGCAATAATAAATAACACGAAATGTAATCTAAAAAACATGTCAAGCAACCAAGTACATAATATCAAGAGATTTAATGAAGTTTTGTAGTTAGAATATGCTTTCCAAATGTCCTAAAATCTGTTCATGCCCTTCTAAAACCGGTAAACTAAGCTTTTGTCAATATCGGTAGACGTTATAAACGTGTTTTAGCCGTCATGTGAAAAATGCCTCATCTAAATCCAATTATTTCGAGATATGCGGATTATATATAGCTGAAATAGAGGAAATTTGACGTTTTTCTTATCAAATAAACGCCAGGTCTTGATCACAACAACAAGACATACCCTGAAAGTTTTAATGCGCGGGTATAGTCCGTTCCTATCTGCCCACGCCAAAAATGCGTACTTTGATAGTTTATCGCCACCTCGACCATGTCAGCGTGATAATGGAATAAAAACAGGCTATTTCGTATTACAGAAATGGTAACAAAGGTTTGACAACATCATTTTGTAAGCGTTTGTACGAGAAAAAGCCCGATAGTGAATGTAAATTCGAAGAAACCTTAACCCCTTTACTGCCTACCCCACGAACGATGTGTCATATGCAAACAGCTTTGGTCCAGATGAGACGACGAGTAAAGGGTTAATGACGTTTATCAAATACCACACGCGCTGCGTTTGATACCAGTTTATAATAAAATGGCATATATGCTTGACGTTTATGTTTAAAATTGTAAATCTACTTGTTTTAAATAAGATAATTGAACTCAAAAGGTAACTGTGCATTACAACGATGCATTCGATAAAGGCTTAGACAAACATTATGCACATGGACAATATCACTCTGGACGATCTCGTCATCATGCAGTTTATCACTATATTAACCTGCAACAGAACAAATACTCCTTGTGGTGTCTCTTTAGCAGGTGATTAGTTGACACCTATGTAGCAAATAAACAGAGAAAACAATTTTGGAAGTTAAACAAATGTGGTCCATTTTCAGCAATGTTAACAAAAGGTGTCCACATCAGTATTTTACTGTCTCCCTGATTATCATCGTATTGATTATATACTTCTCAAAAATCTTAAAGGATGTGAGGATTTCAGACAAAATACTAATATGCATTCTTAGAGTACTTTCATTCGTACTCCGGGTAATTCGGGCTTTAAGAAATAGTCCTAGCATTGTCAAGTATCGGGTTCTAATGTCTTTACACCATATGAAAGCCTTTGATACATCTGCAGCAGGTGACTATTGATAGCACATGGTGAAACGGAGGATTCGCTATTCATTAGTAAGTGCTTTATTGTTCACAATGTTTTCAAAGCCTTTCAAATACGGTTCTTCCCTTTCTTCTAGATAATTTGTCTACAGATAATTCATTTAACTATGAATCAATCTAAAAGTAGCGTATGTAGTAAAGGTTTAGAATCCGGTGTTGACAAATACATAATTTAAACAAGTAGCGTTTTATTGTTTTGGAATTTAATTGTCCCGAACCTTACAAAGTTTTCAATATACTGATGGCAATCTAAATTATTTGCCTCTTATATGCAAACAATACTAAAGATAAATTACCTTTTCTAAAACAAATCAGATGCTTCACTTATTGTTTATTTCCCGCTAGCATTTGAAATATGACGTTCATGTATCGAAATTATAAAGTGTATATGTTTAATATAAAGCCAAAAGATAAATCACCATCAATGCATTGTGTTATATCATCAGACTAATTCAATTCAAAATGACATTATATCATCAATGAAAGTTTCATTGTTATTCGTTTCGAAAAACGAGAATTTTATAACTCATCGAAACATAACGCTATAAAGCTCTCAGAGATAACAATGAAATACTATCTGTTTAAAGTGAAATGTGATAGTAGTTTTGCAAAATAATTCAAAAGTTTGCAAATGATTAAAGATAAAGCTAATTTATTGAAAACATGAATATCGAGCAATTTCATAATACAATTGTAATTGTTTTGTTTTCTAGAGGAATAAAGTAAGCATCCATCGCAAGCAAAATGAGGGATTAAACGTTAACTCTTTCACCGCCGTAGTCGCCTAAATGCGCCGTTGAAAATAGTGCAGTCCCAGATCTGACGCCGTCTTATAAGGTGGTGTCTGATCTGGGACTTCACTATTTTGCAACAAAGTTTAGTATAACAAATGTTTAATCGTTTTTGTGATTTATTTCGTTAAAACATTTTCTCTTAAAGTAGTCCCTATCGACAATTTTAAACTTGGCACCGAAAGAGTTAAATTACCATAAATATCGCAAAGAGACGTGTGATGAAACATTACCGGTATTTGCTTTGTGTTTCTCGCTTCATACAAATGATGATCAATCTAGGTTCTTTAAATGAAAATTACCAAGGAACAGTTATAGACGTATATTTATTACTCAGAGCAAATCGAAATAGGAGCGTAATTCTAAATACACAAAACCTGTTTATTCGGATAACCTCGATTTGTTTTAAAAGTCCCCGTGTGGTCACGTCGGTTTTGGGAGCGGAAGAAAACGAGTTTGCTTCCGAGCAGCGACAAACCTTGCGTTTGCAATCAAAATGAACTGCGACAACCTGTTAATGACAGTTTACGTAATTAACTTGTGGCGGTGCAATGCTTTTTTTAAACCGCTTAAGCTCAAATGTTCTGTTTAAACATATTTGCATGGCTTTTACAGACGAATAACAGATAATTACATATGCATGCAAACTGTAATATAGGATAAATTTCAATACATTTTACTTGCTTTTAAAAACACTTGCGGCAGTAAGGGTGATTTGTTTTCTTATCAATAGATTTTGCTAAAACTTTGTAGGTTGAAAGACGTATTGAAATATAAAATAAAAAATAAGGGTCACCAATAATATTAAGATTTTATTGGTCCTTTCTACATGACATTATTTACACTTTTCAACGGTTTAGAGCCATATAGAATCATTTACCATACACTAAAAACAACGATAAAGTAAATGCAATGTGAAAAATGCATATGCATTTATCACATTGCAATTATTTGATTAAGTAACAAGTAACAAATATGTATACAAAATAGATAAACCAATCTAAACATGTGTTAAATGCTCGTACACCGGTAAATTGTAACTCTCGTGAGAGCCGTGATTTGTAACTGCCACAAACGCCTTAAAAAATTGCAGTAGTCAAGACTTAATCATTATCTGTAAATGTACATATGACTATACAGCTGCCAAACAAAGATGCATTGATGCTTATTTAGAGCATTAACTGTCTCATGCAGCACTGAGGTAATGCAGAAAGTTCACTATTTAGTTTTTCTGCGTAGCTCTCATGTTGCACGAAGCTGTTGCCTGTCTTTAGAAAAGCGCTATACCCCTTCATCGTTGTAGACCACTTGCATTTTCATAAATAGTTTATCGAATGCATTCAAAACATTTCAGGTACAACAAAACAATAGCTTATTTATATATATTGTATGTGAATTTCATAGGCATCTGTGTAGTTTTCGCTGAAAACGAACGCTTAACGGTAGAACGATGTTCAACCGTCAACATAAGACACTGTTGAAAACCGCAACTCACACTTTTCTAGAAACGGGTGTATGGCCAGTGGTTTGTATACAGGCAAGACATCTACATACACTTCATAGATAGTGTAAGGGATGATATGCGCCCTTAGCATGTTTCTTTCTTAGTGTCTTGTTGTTACACAGTGTTGACCAGGGCGTGGTCTTTGACTGCTTATGTAAGTGGCAGACGCCGTTCTAGATGTAATATTGCAAAATGGTAGCAATTGAAGTACCTTTCAACGACATTATGACTCATCCCGGCGTGTAGCATACAAATAGCCTCGGATCTTGCTTGTACATGTAATTGCAGCATCAAAGTGGCGTGACGAAATAAATATACGCTATGTTTTTTCGATGTACGTTGTTGCAAAATTTGTGTCTAACACGGGTACTAAGCTGTTTACTCGAGCGGCACCTGCAAATTATGGCCAACCGTAGATACCAATACGAAAGGACCCCTTCATAATATAATTCGTGATTGTTTATCATATTCAGTATATAATGAACGTAGCATCTCATATCAACATAACATTTTGAGCTTAAGTAAAATGGGGCCTCAAAAAGGGGTCGCACAAGTGGTGCGTTTTCAAAGGCGTTCATTGTACTGTATGTGAATCGTTCGGGACACACATACTCAAAGACAGAACATTATGCTAATTAAGTTTCAGCAGAACGGAATACATGTCCCATGCATATAAAGCACAGATACAATAAAACAAAATCCCAATATAGTTCTGAGAGTGTAGATATAATATTAACAACATATTTGTAGCGAATAGCTTAGAAATTATTAAAAATGTCGAGAACTTCAACAAATACCAATTTTAGCGACAAATTAAATGATCAACTTCATTAAAATAAGATAATACACACTCACGTTTGATGCTTTGGTTGTTACGCAAAACATTTGCATACTTACCCTTTCTGAAAACAGTGTTAATCCTAATGCAAACAACTAGAGGTGTAACTTGACATACCTAGTTAGGAAATGGAGTGGTAATTAGTTGCAGACGTATGCATATGTTTGATACTTTTCAAATCTTAAACACTAAGTATATCATATATACACCGTTATGAGTGATAGAATAGCATTTAAGAGGGAACTAAACCAGAACCGCATGTAATATAATAAAATTAAATTCATTCGAATAGACTGTTTGCCCTTCTATCATTGAAAGTGTTTGTTTTTCTTCTGTCTACAAGCAGTGTAGGTTCGTCTTATTTATTGATTGAATCAACAGCATATTTACATATATGTAGGCGTAAAAGTAAATTTTATTTCACTAGATAAAGTGTCAAAACAGGATATATTAGGATAATTATGGTTTATCAAGATGTGGCAAAAATGCGGACATCTAAGACTGTAAGTCAGATGATATAATTCAACTTTTTTATCACACTATTTACGACACAGACATGTAATACTAATATTAGTCCATGTCTATAAGCACTGATCATAATAAAAGTTTATTAACCGTATGTTTACCCTCAGTCATGTTTTAATTTAAATTAATGGTCATCAACGAGCTGCTGCACAACTTATAACTCTTAAGGGCTTTCAAAAATGGCGTTAATATTATTAACACCATTTTAAAGGCATTTGCGGCAGTTATATATATCGGCTCTTAGCGAACTTATAAAGGTTAAACAAAATGTGTTTAATTTCAAAAAAGCTGTGGAAATGTAAAACCATGAATGGAAGAGTCAAAGAGAGTTTGTTGACAATGTGAATAAGCTTTTATAGTTTAAACCAATGTCATTGAAAGTGTATGTCCAGCCAACGTAGACGTAAGTTGATGGACGGAACGGCAACAAATCGGTGCTAACCCCTTTCGCTGCCAGGAAGGTTTGGCACATGCGCGACATTGTGTCTATTTCCGTTAGATAATTAACAAATTCCCTCGACCTTTGCTAAAACCTTTGATCGAGTGTCTAACAGCTTGGATTTGAATGAGACGCCGAGTTACATTCGGATCAAAGCTGTTTGAATGTGTTACTTCACTCGGGGTAAGGCAGTAAAGGGGCTAAATGAAATGTATCAAAGACATGGGTGAAGTGAAGTGTTTGCAATTTGTAAAGTCGAAGCTGTTCTTCTCCAAGAAATATCGCGATTATTGTAATCTGGCATAGTCTTATTAACCGAACATAAAAAAGTGACAACGTTTATTTGACGTTTGACCCTTAACAGTATCACATGGTATATTGAGGTTCGATTGTTTTACTATTCACAAGCCAATGCATCGAAAGAAATGTCAGCAAGGGGCTTACAATCAATGCAGTTTGGTTTTGGAATATTTGACCTGTTTTAATCTAATAGATAGATTGATGACAAAATCTTGTATAAAGATAAATGTGAGCTGTGGTGGTTTTGACATGAGGCGAGCTCACATCGAAAGTGTATAATACAAAAATGTCACAAGGGATGGGAGTGACCAACTACGCAAACTGGCCCGCTAGAGGATGCCCCAGGATACAAACATCACATTGTTATTACTGAAAGCCGAAACCTTAAAACACGGTTTATTGTGGTAACTAGACCAGTTTTATGTAACCTAACCTTTCAACACATATAAAAATATTCTAAATTGTGCTTAAATATTTTAGCTGTATTTGTTATTGTGGCGTGAAATTTCGGTTTTCGACTTCATAAAAAATATACATGTAATTGATATCGAAAACAACATATTTGTCTTCTAATCTAAAAGGAAATAACTATTTTAAACTTCAATACAGGATCGTTATACAATGGCAACACCTATATCCGACGCTGTTCACGAGGTCACCTCGGGGTCCTCACGCGATAACCGTTTAAAAACAAATTGAAGAGCACCGGGCTAACTTTTAAATGGAATGCACATTTATATCTGAATGGAATTCAAAATAGATTATAAAGATGCATAATTACCATAGACGTAGCAAATTTCTTGAATTGACACAATATCAGTCGTTAAGCTAAACTCTATTAAAGTTGTGAAATCGGCATACGATATGGATTAAATGCAATAGTTGGAAAAATTCCGATACGAACTTCTTCGAGTAGATTCGTTGACTTCGACATCGGGAGGGAACATTATCGATTAAATCAAATTATCCTTGGGACGCATCGTTGACATATTGTTAAAATAATATGTTGACGTATCACTTTTGACACCGATTTAACTTATCGAATATTTAGTTATTGTAATTTTATTAGATATTACACCTTTTATTCGTATAAAACTTATTCAGTTTTGAAAAAAGTAAAGTGTGCTCAAAGTCTTGTCTGCTTTAATTATAAACCTTGTCTTATTCAATTGTACGTTTGTTATTGAGTGTGAATAAGATAGTCAGGGAACGGATCAGACACCAGTTTATTTATGTTAGTGTAAATCAAACTATTCAGATGTATTTGCTCAATCAAGATACATCTTTATATCCTTTTAGACATTGACCAGTAGATCATGTGGGATCATTTAAATGTGTCATTAGGTTTAACGTCAGGGCCATACAAGTTTTCCGCAGTGGAGGAGTTGTCGATAAATTTTGGTCTTCAGTTGGACACAAACTAGCACATAGTTTCCATTTGCATGAACTGATACCTAAAGCATATTCTTTGTTGTGACATTCTTAGCTAAAACACCTCGTATGATAGGTAACCTAGACAATCGGATCACTCGCTTTTTAAAACCATTAGAGAAGGAATAGCTCTACCAAAATAAATGAATGCATGATATGCTCAGTTGTTATACTTATAACATTCATTAAAAGTCGTGATGTGTGGTTGGGCGAAAACAGTATTTCATAATAATCAAACATAACACAACGCAAGCTGACAACCGATTCTTAAATTTCGCAGTACTGATACTACGAGCTACTATTGTACTATGTAAGCTCGGGCTTTTCAGGTTAGTTAACAAGATGATAGCAACATTCTGATTGATCCAATACATAACAACATTCACATTAAGAATATAAGATCAGTGTCATAGATCGCACCCTTAATCCGGTAATGCATTTGTTAACTGTAAATGCGCAATTGTTAAGGCTGCGAGCCAGATAGTTTGCCGAAAAAGAAACACGTTTCCATCTACACCACTGACCGGGTTTTCATGTATCCCGTTAAATCGTAGTCACCTTTTATTAAAAGGCCGTTACATTAAATTTTGCTTCCATTTTAAGGTCAGTATTTCAAAGATCAAAGTCAACGTGGACTTTCTCAGTGATATTGTTTCTTATCAATAACTTAAAACGTTTAACTTACGAAGGTTAAATGGGGCTATGTTGCTCGAAAATGACTTGTTGTTGATGTATGGGAAGGGGTATTAAACATGGGAGTAGCCGTGATCGTACACTTAGAAACGCGTTCCGATCCATCACTTAACACAGTTTAAATAAGTCGAAAGTTTACAAGTAGACAGCTCCTTTAGTGCAAAACATCTTCGCACTTTTTGAGTAGAAAATGTATAAATGTGTATGCTTATGTGGACAAGTGTATGATTGTCGATATAATTTGATGAAAATGTATAAAGGTCGATTTATTTGTTTATATAGGTACTAATAAAATCCGATCCCCATTTCAAACTGGTTACACGAAGAGGGTTAGCGTCCTTTACAAACATCTCTTGTTGCAATAAGTTACAATTATAATGCTGTATTTAAGGGCAAGATATGTCTTTAAATACTGCTATTTTAAATCAAATTCGTAGAGTAACGCGTATGAGAAAATGTCTTTTTCGGATGATTTTTTTTCAGATAAGACAAATATGATCGGTATCCATTATCATTTAAAATATAAAATTCCTACATGTAGCAGTATGTTTGGGGCAAAAGCGTACTTTTTATGTTGATTGTGAATAATGCTGAACAGGATAGTCATGCAAATCGTAATTTGATTTATTACAATTTAAATTAATTATATTGAATATTGTTCGGCTTTGAATTTAAATGCTGTAAAGCTGACAGCTTACATACTGGATCGATGAGAAAATAAATGCTATATAGCAATGTAACACTATACTGCGGTATGGATGTTACTTACACTTCACACATCTCAATTTACCGATTTCAGATTTTGTTCTGCTACTGTTATGTTATATGTTCGCTCACTTGAATCACAATTGCATTGAATGTCGACGGAATTTTTGCACAATGGTGTGCGTGATCAGTCAGTGATCACAAAAAAGTACACTAAAATACGTTTAAGACCAACCTATTCACCGCCATAGGCGACTTAGATCGACATTGTAAAATTGTGAAGTGCACTAATGGATCTAGTTCTTCATGCAATTAAACACCAAATTTAAGTTACATATACGCGACTAAATTCAACATTGATAAAGTAAGTATTTCAGCAAAATGTACATACGCCAATATGTAAAACTGTTTTTATTTTATGCCATAGTATTAAATAAATTAAATTATTTATTGTCGATGACTCGAGCGTCAAAACCTTTAGAGCCTCCTTACCTATATGCATTGAACTTCCTAACAAAATGTTGTATGTAACGAAATGTTATAAGATGGTTGGTGTTAGTGAGATTCTTCTAAAATCACATAAACTGGTATTGACTTTTATTTAAATACATGCGTAAGAACTGAACAATTCTAAAATGATAAAAAACAGTAATTTGATTCCAAGTTAAAACACCTCGGTCTTTATACACTACCTTACTTGGCGTCGATTCAGAATCATCACATTTTGGATACCTTGTCTCCTTTGTAGTAGATAAGTGTTTAAAATGATGTTCGAAATGCAGCATTTGCTCATCATTAGCAAGTACTTTGTTTTCTACAATTTGTTAAAGACATTTAAATTTGGCGTTTCCTTTTCTCCTCTTTAATATTTATATTCAGCATATATTTCACTTTGCATACTTCTACAAGTAGCGTATGGAGTAAATTGTTACAATCCAGGGATGACTTGACCATTTACTCTACACGCGATTTTTAGTCTAATTCACATTCATTATCTGATGAAAAATATAAAAGTCTAGTCAAAGACATCTTATAAATTCTTAATTGCATTGAACTTATTAATGGGAATGCTCCATTTACTACCATGTTTAAAATATCCATAAGTTACAGATGCGCGAAAATGACCATTCTTAGAGAAAGATTTTACAAATAGGGTTGTATTATTTTTGGATTGAAGACCCACTCTAATATAAAGGTCCTAGCGATCTGATAGCAATTGAAATGTTTGCCTCTGATATGTCAATAATAAATATATGGCTTTTTTCCAAAACAAATATGATTATTCACTTTGTGTTACTTTCAACCCTTTCAACATTTGTCGAATGTTGTTCTAAATTTGGCAGCAAAAGACTTAAATATTAATTCTGATACTGGTGCTGTATAACCGAAATATAAATCATAAATGATGCATTTTGTTCTATTCGCAAACGAACATTATATCATCCATGGATGTTTTATAGTATTCCATTATGGAAACAAGAATATCAGGGTTTGTTGAAATGAAAAGCTATAAAGCTCTCAGTGATAACAAAGACACAACATTTGTTCCATGTGAAAAATGATACTAATTTTGCAAAATAAATTCAATGTGTGCCAATAATTTTAATGAAAGTTAATCCATTGACAAAAATAATATCGAGCAGATTCATCAAAAACTTGTTAATGTAATATTTTCTGGGTGCATCAATGTTAGCATCCATCACACGAATAATGAAGTGCGGCTTAAACATTTTGATATTGCAATACATATTGCTAAAAGACGTGTGATTAAACATAAACTGTATTCGTTTTAATGTTTCTTTCTATATGCAATTCACATTTAGGCTATGACGTTTAAGTAAACATGTTACGAAAACAATTTAGTATATTTATGCAGATGAGGAAACCTGACATATGTTTAAAGTCAAAAAATTTGAATGACCGTCAGTTTTATGTTTTCAATCATAAGCCAAACTAAACGGTAATGTCCAAGCAGTACATTATTAGAATAAAAACCAAATCAAAATGTAACACTCAACTTATGTGTACATAATCTGAATCACCAGCATAGCTGTATAACCGTGGATGTCGTTACATGGACTATTCCCTTTGTCAACCTCACTTGTACCTGTCAAATGTGTTATTTATAGCATTTATCTGATTCAGAATCACTAGAACACACTGTTTTCTGACTTCGCTCCGCCTAATAGTTATTTGTTTTCACTTATTTATACATTCACGTTGGTCAAATAGATTGCTTTTGGGCGACGTGTGTATTATGTCGCTGCATAGTCTGACGGTAATACTCAGTGATTCAAAGTAAGCACAAATTATTTGTCTTCGTAATTTACAGTTGTTTCGAATTTTAATCATATTCCGCTCCCTACCAGACAGTCGCTTAACGGACATTAGTGTAGTGTGGACACTAGTAAAGGCAGGCTATCAGTTCTGTATACTTATACAACAAGCCTGAACAAACTTTGGGTACGGAACGTGGTTCACGGAACTTATGGGTTTATTGTATGTCGACACTAGTTGAAAGATTTTATATATTGATTTCTTTGAATCTTATTTACGTTGCATGATTTTGAACGTAACCATTGTACAAACTGCATGTATACCCGTGTGATCAGATCGGTTTCGGGGCGGGAAACAAGGGCTTTACTTCCGGGGAGTGATATACTTTCAGGCGTAAACATGGTACATGTATATGGTATTGTGGCTCATTCGTCGTTGCTCTTGCAATCAAGATATACTGCGGCTACTTGATTGTGACAGTTCAGGATTTTGACTGAATGCGGTTTTATGTTATATCGCTAAAAAGACTAGTATGACGTCATAAATTTGGTGTACAAATATTGTGTTACCGAATTAATTCGAGGTTTTTATAGATCGAACCCACTTATTGAGATTGTTA
>JAULCE010445500.1:0-16995 GCA_032359355.1 Macoma nasuta | reverse complement strand
CGTCAGAGACGTGGCATCCGATCTTGGTCTACACTGTTTGAACTGTCTTATGGTTGTAAATCGTACAGCGGCGCTCATATATTATGTGTAATTGTGTTGCCGATCTGATGTGATTACTTACCTAAGTGTGGTGAAATAACTCAACAAAGCCTCTGCTCGGTTCTCACGTTTATTAGCACTCACGTCTGCTCTCCTCTCACCCTCTCTAACTTCTCTTTAAGGTACCTTTCTTTTATACCCAAATCCGCCTACGAGATCGTGTAAACCGTTGACGTGTGGTCACGTAGTCAGATGAATTATGCATTATCATCTTAAGTCGTGACCCCACGTTTGACGTTTTTACGTGTCTCTTAATCTCTTTGCACTCTATGTATGTATATGCGAGCGGCGTTTAGCCTGCCCGTAATCTGCCGCTGACCTTGACGTCGCCTCATTTTTGCGGCTTTCACTACACCTGGGTGCAAGCGTTCTCAGATATGGGTCGGAAACAGTTTTTCAGCAAAAGGTCACACTGACCTTGACCTTTGACCGACTGACCTCAAACTCAATAGGTTTCATCTGCTGATCATGACCAACCAGTCGATGAAATTTGAGGTCCATGGGTCAAAGCCTTCTCAAGTTATTGATCGGAAACAATTATTCAGCGAAATGTTACACTGATCTTGACCTTTGACCCAATGGGTTTAAAATCAGACGGACAGACGGACAGACGGTCCAACTACTATATGCCAACCTTTCAGGGGGCATAAAAAATCGAGAATTTGTTTTTACCATATGCAGATGCTCAATTTTCCGCAATGATTTTTTAAATTAATTCAATATTCTATCTCACCTTTCTTAAGACGATCTTCATATTTGTCGTGTACTTATATAGTGATTTTGTCTTATAATAGCATAAACTGAGCAATAATTGCACTTTAGTTTCATTATTTGCAGGTGCCAACAACAAAGTTTATCGAATTCTGTAGCCCCAGTCAATACATTATGCGCCTTCTTTCTGGATCACACCAAGAATAAACGGACGTTTTCATTTTCACATAGTCGGCATGGAGAGTAACCTAATCATGATCATAGCTTCTGTAAATAATTTATGACAAACATGTATTTAAGAGTAAAACAAAACTTACGTATTGTAGTAAAGATCGCTTGAGTCGACATAGTGCTGTTTCCTATAGAGTTTCCAGCATATACCTGAACATGGTACTCTGTGTCCGGGGTCAAATTTGCCAGCGTGATGTTTAAAGGTGATTCTCCAGTATTATCTCTCTTCTGTTGAACTGTAGTTAAGCTATTCTGTGATGATGGCCAATATTTTATGAAGAAAGTTTGCTCTTGGCCACCATTAAAGCCCCGTAACCATTGGATTACTGCAGAAGTACGTGCGATTAGTCCAATGGTAAGGTTTGTTGGCTTTTGCGGTTTATCTTAACACAAAAACAAAAACATTATTCCTAAAACGTTCATGGCACAATGATAACATGTAATGTGGCATGTAGGCAGCTGCTTGCAGTAGAACAGTTCTGGATATTTTAAACATTTGAAATATGAAGTATCTCACTAACATGTTAACAATAGATTTCAGAAAACAACATATCTCGCATGATGGGGCTTAATTTGAATGACAGCAATTTTAATAACTTAATATGCAATCTCAAAGTTATGGAATCATGAACTTATGGCTACATTTAAAAATATTACAAAAGTAGGTCAAAGGTCAAGGTCCTCATGTCAAAAGTGTTGGTATGTGTGAAAAGGCATTGTCACAAGCAAAATGAAAGCCCTAATTCAAAAGGTTCAAAAGCTATTGCCAAAGTTAAAGTTTTTAAGAAGTAAATCAGGTCAAGGTCAAGATTGCTATGTCATTTTAAACATGGCCTGTATGAAAGGGGCTTCTCACAAGGATAAAAAATAAACTAACTATAAGATCCTCTTGACAATTTCTCAAAGCCGGAAACGGAAGGAGGATGTCTAATACTCTACTGTACCCTTTAATAGTTGCGTTACTATTACTCTGACTTGAGATAGGGCATTGCGTAAATTGGTGATTGGCGGTTTAAAGATTAGAATTTTGGAATAAGAGGAAGATTTTCAGATAGAGTTCTATATGCATATTAATCTAGAAGTTTGTCCATAGGCCACGTATACACCAGTAGCAAATAATTTCAAGACTATCGCTCCTTCAGTACAGTGTACTTCTGAGGTAAGTTTAACAACTGTTTTGCTATCGCAAGCGTTTTGAAGATTTTAGAGATTTTGTTGACATACACTTTTCTTCTTAAAGGTGATAGTCAGGTGTAAGGTTGGGCGTCCAATTTACCGGGTTAAACGATTCTGCTGCTGACTGGTCCTATGTGTATGTGTCTGTCTTTCTTGTTTATGTTTGTTATTGTGTGCAAATACAGCAGCAAAACCTTATTTATCAGCCCATTTTCATTTTCTTTGCCGAAACTTAAACTACAATGATTTTAAGTGTTTGTATGAAATTTTGCTATTTTTAGCAAACTGGCAACTTTAAAGTGGCATTACATTTTAACAACCGCAAAACCATTTTTGTCAGCAAGTTTCCTTTTCTTCGTTGATGCCTTTGTCGATGTGACTTTTGGTATCGTTGTAGAATATGTCATATTACCGGCAATTTTAAAGAGTCTTTACATTTAAACACCAACAAAGCCTTAATTTATCATCATATTTCCCTTTTCTTCGCCGAATCCTGGACCGGTTTGATTTTAGTGTCGGTGTAGAATATTTTTTTTAACCTGCTGACCTGTTTTACTGGTCTTTAGACTCATTTTATCTGAACAGCGCTAAAGTATTATTTTGTCAGGATACTTTCAAGTTCTTCGCCAAAACTTGGACTAGTTGTTAGTGTAAATGTAGTATAATGATACTTTAAATCTACTGGCATGTTTAGCCAGTCATTACGTTGGAACAGCAGTAAATCCTTATTTTGTCAGCCTATCTCTTAGCTGAAACTAGAACCGGTGTGAGTTTCATTTCGGTGAAGTATGTTACTTGTTTAGGCATACTATCATTTTTCGAAAGTTATTACATTTGAACAACAGCAAGGCCCTATTTTATGAACATATTTCCTGTTTCTACGACTTATTATGTCTCATCAATATTTTTTTCCGCATGTTAACTTAACACGTTGAAGATTACTCCTTTTTCAGAAATATAACCGGGAAGGTAAATTTTGACATCATGAAATCATAAGTAGATCTGACATACTTATGGTGTTGGTGTAGAATTTTAGCCTTTGAGATAGACATTGGTATATGAAGAAGCTTCTATGAATGCTTTGTAGAATGTATGTTTTTTATGTAATTTATGTCTGTTATCTGCCCTTGTGTGTCTTCTATATGTTGCGTATGTTTGGATAGAAATATTTGTAATACCATACTTATTAAGGTTGTTCTAGCTAATGGGTTAATATACGTGGAAGGATTCAACTACTTTTTCCAGTTTCATCCTGGAAGGTAAAACAAAATGTAGTTATTTATCAGAAACAACTTTAATGAGCAAATCTTGCTGATCTTCACGCTTGATCAACTATCCTTAAATCAATAGGGGTCAACTTCTGAGTACGACCTAACTACAGAATAAGACCTCAAACTATGACAGATAACTTACAGAACTGGACATCAATAAGGGGTATCTACTGGCAATGACCAAATGGCATATGAAGTAAGTGGTCAAAGTGTTTTTTAGTTAATGGTCAGAATTCAACAATCAACAAACATATTGACTGATCGACATGTGCAGGGCAATGCGCTCTCTCTGCTCTGATGGGTGTTTTAAATATGATTAAATTGGTTATGAAAAACGAAGGATCTTAATATAACACTGTTCAGTGTCATGAGTTGTCGTAATATAAGTAACTGTCAAAGAGGCTCGCTTAAATAAAACGCTAGCGGTTTAGACAACATCGGCGAAATTATAACGACACAAAAATATCCTCACTTGCGGTAAATAATAAGAATCACCGATAACTCACCTTGTGCAGCTATAACAAATAGATGTTCCAATGTAGCCAGGTTGTTTGTAACAACTATTTTATATTGTCCGAGGTCATCTTGTTCAATATGTTCCAGAGTGAGATTTGCCAGGAGGCCATTGTTAGATACACCACTGGTGATCTCTCTGCCCTCTTTGTACCACTCAAAGGTTGGTTCTGGGTAGGCAGTGACAGTAAGGTTAAGTGTAACACTTTCATTCAGAGCCTGATAGTAAGTGTAGTTGTTCATGGAATCAAGAGGGCGCGGTGGACCTGAAACAAACAAATAATCATGCTTAAAGAATAATTGACATGATCAGTTAAACCTATTGTATACACTTTTGCATAAGCAAAAAGTTCCCGAATGTGAGGCAATATACACCCGAATACTGTTTTTTTGTGTCATCTGCGTGAAACAGCTTCTCGTTATGGCTTTCCGTAGCCTTGGCCGTTTAGGTATGACATTAGAAAAGGTGTCCTGCATGCTTTGGTGTTACTATTTACTAGTTTATAAATTATTTTTTAATTTGTTGACCGCATGCCAGAGTTATGGAGTTGAGAATATAGTGTACCTCTGCCGTGACCTTAACCTAACTATAACCTACTTATGCGACAAATCGGTATGTCAAGATTGGCAATCGCGCAATCTGTTCTTAATATGTGTCACTGTATGTTGTAGCTAAGGGGCCTACCCAATCTCTTACCATAAGGTATCGTTGTATGACGTATTCATCAGGGGATAAGTGTAACGTGTACTTATAGCAAAGAAGAATTTATTCATAACTAAGTGTGGACTAGAGGACCGAATATGGAATATTTGTGTCGTTTTTTTCCCAAGAAAGGACACTTTGCAGACAGTTTGCCTGTGTTCATTTCTAAATGCATTACAGTCTTTGTGACAGACAGTTTGGAACCTATACAAAGAGTCGCAAAAACGACGCTGCCAAAAGATCTAAATTGTTTATATTTTATTTGTTTATGTTTATTCTATATTTTGATGCTTAGATTTAAAAAACAAAAAAATACTCAATCATATTTCAAAGTTCAATCAGATCGGATCCCGTGGACGAACCGGGATGCTCGGTGTCCAGGAGCATATACACTATTTGCAAGTGATACTCGATGTCGGTTGTAAGTTAGAAATATGCTGCGTATACACTTTTTAGGGCAATTGTTACTGACAGTTGATCATATGCGCCACACAACTTTATGTCATCGTTTATCATTGTGCAAACTATTTTAAAAATTGAGTAAAGCATGAAGGTAATATGGAGAATACGGGATTTTGCCAAGAGACAGACAGAAGGACCTCTAAGCGCCATCATATAAACGCACTTAAGGAATACATATCAGTTGTTAAAAATATTAAAGATCACTTCATTTTGGTCTGGAAGAAAATTGCCAGACATCAGACACCATCTCCTCACATCAAAACAATTGTGTTTGACGTAACACACCTCATGGTTAGAATATCTGAATCAGCACAGGTACTTTCACCTATTGAAATTTATATTCCAAAGTCCTGCATCAACCTGTTAGGAAACACTTCATGGAATTTAAAATGTCAACTTTATCGTTCGGTTTAATAGACTGATGGTTGAAAGTGGTTGATCACAACTCGGATGACGTCGCGCGTACTTCATACTCAGTGTTGTACTTTCTGGTCCTTCGAGATCATGCATTTCAAAACTTTTAGTTTTTTTTCAAAACTGAATACCGCTTAAGCCGGTGTTAGGGGGCGTGAGTAGTGTTACATCGTTAATTACTACTCATGCACAGACTCAATAAAACCGAGTCTGAAATTTTCTCTTTATGAATTTATTTTCTTGCTTTTACAGAATTAAACATAAACTATATCAGGTGAGCCTTACCATTGTATAACTTTAAAACGAGGACGCTATTGCTTTACAATACAACTTTTATTCTGCCGTGTCTCAAATCATCATTATGATATGTTTAAATACGGACCTAAATTCGGTCCGTCTTATTTTTATAAAAATCTTTGTATGGATTACTCAACACGGCTGGTTCGTAAATCTTGCAACTGATATCTTGTCCCCGGGTGACATAACACCCACCTTCACATTAATTTCCGGAAATTGCAGGCATGGGCGATCATTTGTAAATTAACGCGCACAATCGGCGCCATTCTAAAGACAAATGATTAAAAGATGAGGACATAACAGTTAATGCAAAGTAAATGCACAATTAATGCTGATTGATTAATTTTATAATATTTAACTTGTTAAGATTCATTTCAAGTGAACCTTTTTCGTTCAAACATGTTTGTGTTAATCGCGTCAAATTTCGTTTTCATGTATAAAACACGATAGAACGAATTTCTGAGTGACCTTTTCATTTTTACGAAAGTTTTTCGATTGCGATATACATGCGCTGTATTGATCGAGCTTTAGCCAAGCATTTCTTTTGTGATTTTTTTATAGTGTGTGCAATAAGTAATGTTCACACAATTGATTCAAATCTTTTAGCATTGAGGTGTGTAAAAATCATTAAGATCGACCATTGCTCTGGTTCAAACAAATTGTTGTTTATTTTAAATCTGACGAATAACTCGAATTAGTCACAAAGCTACTTGAAAGGTAGAGCAATATATACCGGGCCGCAATTATCTATTGGTACTTAAGTAGTCCATTTAGATGATTCGAACCTTCTTCTGATTAAATTGCCGATCACTGGCACTTCGAATAATTACAACTCGACTGTATCTCAATATGTGTTAAAAAATCTTCTTCAAATGATTCGTTTAATAACTTGGTATATGTATCGCGTTATTCAGGGTTTCCTGATAGCAAGTAGTATCAGGGCAAAATATATATTGGTGATAATATGGATTAAAGAAATGCATACATTCATTCATTCCCGTTGTTTGTGTCAACACATTTTTACAACACACCTTTTTATGAATATAGTCACAGCTTTTTCGAGCAAACATAAAATAGGTCACTGATTGCCGCTTAGTGCAGAACGACAGTAATGCAGATACGCTTTTTGAGAGCTTTCTGAATAATATTCATTCTGCATTTATGTTTCAAACTTAAATACCACAAAAGCCCCATATATAAGTATCCGCTTAAGACGGCTGTGACCGTATTCGTCTAAACTTACATCTGATAAAAACCTGCCGTGAGATAGTTGGCATGCTGTTGCCATTGTACTGGTTCATTGCTGTACACGAATACATTCCAGCATTTAAACAAGAAGCCTCGTTCACTGTATGGGTTGTATTCTTCTTGTTTGTAACTGTTTCTATGACGGAACCATCTCTTGATATGGTGATATCAGAGTCCGGGTTACTGTCCACCACACAGGCAATGATGAGTGTCGTATTCTCATTGTAAATTAATGTACCATTTCCTTTCGCACCATTGATAGTGAATTTTGTTATAGATGCCGGATCTGAAATAAACATCAATGCTAAAAGAAACATGACAAAAAAATTTTACTTTTGTTTTAGCAATCAGAAAAACCATATTTAAGTCCTCGTGACACACTGTTATCCTCATTATTTGAGTTTCACCCTCTACGTGTTACTAGTTTTAGTTCATTATTTATCAAAACAATTTTCGAAATGGGACCTGACCTGAATTCCACTCTATATGCCATCTACACATCAAAGTTGTTATATTTTATATATCAATGTGAATTCTTTATCTGTATGTGTTTATTCTTTGTGTGAGGTACATAAGTGATTGTTTTATTTATATGTGATATCTGATGTAGTTTTTACTTTGAACTACACTCAGAATTTGTGTTTGTATCATGTAGCGAAAGCAATCATATCGAATATATGTTTTTCATTGGTCTTCGAGCTTAGACAAGAGCCCGAACAAATGAAAGTGCTGGTATTGATTTAACCTTTCAGTCTGATTTGTAATGATGAGACAAGCCGCTTTTAGCATTCTAGTCTGTAAAATTGAAATATGTTCTGGATATAAGTTGTCTCGAATTATATAATGTGATACGTTTCTTCTAAAAAGTAGCTTTAGATCTATTTTAAAAATGCATGAAACGTGTGTTCTATGGTGAGCGCTGATCGTATGAAATGGTCCACGACCTATTTTACATTGCGGTAGAAAGTACATGTTGCATAGTTTTATTGCTGTTACTCTAGAGAGTCTGCATATGTGTACACCAAGCTTAATGCATAATATTAAGCTGATCAATATTGTGATCAGTTCAGTCCTTAACAAAGCGACAACGGTCTTACATGGCAACGTATGCGCATACTAAATCTCAGTCATGACTAACAAAACTCACTGACTGTCTTGACCAACTATGTCAATCTAGCTAGCTAAGATACGACGCATCCCGGTGTACCATTTGAAACTGTTAAATATGGTAGACATACATGGAAAAAACATAACCAGGACTTTGTTGTTACCATGTGATATACATGCCTAGTTAAAGCATCTTTTAAAGAATAAGAAATCGCAGATATCATATGCAAGTGCTCTTTAGATAAATGATATGAATTAAACACCAACAAACTTTCTTTTCATGAAGGACACAATTAAATACTACACTTTAACCCATTCACTGCCTACCCAAAAATCACAGTATCATATGCAATATCTTAGACCCGGATAAGAAGCCACGTAACTCGGCGTCTCATCCGGATCAAATATGTTTGACACTCCGCCAATATTTTTGCCAAAAACTAAGTTAATCTGTGAAATTTGAAAGTTAAGCAGAAGAAATATAGCGCATGCGCAGAGTTTCTTCCGGTAGTGAAAGGGTTAAATATACAACTTACAGTATACACTCAGTATGAACGTCGCTGAGTCAATACCATCTACATCATTGTATCCTGTTGGTTGCATTAAATTTTTGGCTGTGCAATTATAGGTACCAGCATCACCTCGAGATACATGTTCGATAGTCAAAGTCTGATTGTTAAATTCTGCATTGTCGTTCACTCTGACCCAATTGATTTCTGTCGTATCTGGGAAACCAGGAGTAACCGAACACTCTTTTGAAAATGTTGCATTTTCTACAGCAATTTCATTTGTAAGATAGGAAATTGTTGGCGGATCTGAAAAGAAATCAACGTTTTTTTATTTTCAGTTTGATTTGACTACAAGTATTACTTTGACAACAGATTTATTAAAAAAAACAATATTGGGCTTTAAAAAGAAGGTGTACATTTATTCATCACCATAGGCAAACACCTTTCGTATGATTTTTGAAACATAAAATATAGAAAAAACGTGAAATAGGGAAGAACCTAATTAGATTTTTAAGGCGTCAACCTCAAAATGACTGAACTACAACACATTCTAATTGTGTAAATAACAGGTATAAAATAGACTGCAATGCTTTGGTGTGTTTATTGAGTGAGCAAGAAAACTGTTGAACCTATCAATAACTTATAATCACGATCAAAAACGGTGACAGGAACTTATAGCATTAATGGCTATACCTACCTTTACTTTATGTGTTGTAACATATTTTGATTTATGATTGCTTGAAGGTTAGACGTCGGTCGTATCAATTTTTATGTCATTTTTATGTCAGGACATAATCTAGAAATTTTCCCTGAGGCAGAAAATCCATAACAAGAGGACCATGTTTTTCCTATATCGCTCAACTTTTTAAAGGTTGCAAACAAATGGTTGCAAAACATATAAATGCATGTAAACATTAAATGGACATTGACCCTGCCCCTAGCGGCCTTTTCGTTTCAAATATCACCATACCGTGAACGCATTTTGTAGAGAACCACCTAAGGATCGTTTTGAAATTAAATTGGCATACACCTATGTTTTGTCTTATTATTGTCTATCTATTATTGTATTGTCTTTGAAAAGAAGAGCTGTAGTTTTCTAAACAGACATGCAAATTTGCCCACGTCTGGTGACCATGTTATTTCAACATATCACCATACCTTGAACGACTTCGATTGAGAACCATTTATAACTATATTTGAAATATATTTGAAATTTGACCTCCGGTAATTGAAAAAAATATATCTTAAGTTTTCTATATAGCTATATAAGGAAATCTGGCACCGCCCCTGGCGTTTATGTGCTTTGACAGTCTATTACTTTTTGAACAACCTTGGTATAGATCTTATCAAGGATCATTTGTGTGAAGTTAACCTTAACTTGGACCAATATGTTTTATAGATGTCTTCAATAAAGCCATTTAAGAAAAATTGGCCCCGTCACTGGTGGTCATGCTTTTTTAAACATAAGTTTTTGTTATTGTTTAAACACATTTGTAGAGGTCCATCCAAGGATCTTTCATGTGAAATTGTTTTGAAATTCGCTCAATAGTTTTCGAGAAAAGGAATTGGTCATGGCAATCATAGGTCTTGCAAATATTAGAACACTTTTGACAAGGGTCCATCCAATTAATATCTAAGCCACAGTAACAAAATATCCGGAATAATACGTATTACACGCCTTACAAGACCACCAAAGAAGATAATAAGTAAACCGTGTGCCAACTCTATCAAAAGAGATTCAAAATTTATACACCAACATAATAAATAAAATGATTTCATATATTCTAATGACATCACGATATCAAAATTGACGTCCTTAGTACTATTTCTAAAATAAAGCTTACACATCAATGTATTAACTAAAGAAAAGGAACATGGTGGTCCTATTTTCTCGACTTGATTAAAGGTTTGATTATTTGAACCACTTTGGTAGAATTTTACGTAAGGATCATTTCTGTGAAATTAATTTGAAATTGGACAAGTTGTTTTGGAGGAGAATTTTTTTAAAAGTTCTCTATAAGGCCATGCCAGGAAAACTGGCACCGCCTCTGGCATCCATGATTTTTGACATAATATAATGTTTAACAGCTTTAGTAGCGGTCTACCAAAGGATCAGTTCTATGAAATTTATTTGAAATCGGACTAGTTGTTTTGGAGGAGAAGATTGTCAAAGTTTACTATGAAACCATACAAGGAAAACTCGCCCCGTCCATGGCAATCATTTGTACCTATCTTAATTCATTGAACCACTATAATAGAAGTCATTCTAAGGATCATTTCTCTGAATTTATTTTAATATTGGACCAGTTGTTTTGGAAAAGAAGATTTTCAAAGTTTTCTATACATTCTGTAAAAGGGTGATCCTTCGAAAAGCAAGAAAGCCAATTCATATAGAGAAAATTGCAGACTCTGTTTATTGAGTCTGTTCATGAGTAAATAAAGATGCAAAACTACGCACGCCCCCTAGCACCGGCTTAAGCGGTATTCAATTTTTAAAACTAAAAGTGTTGAAATTTATGATTTCGAATGCCCAGATAGTATAACAACACTGAGAATGAAGTACCGGGCGACGTTTTACGGCCGCCACACAGCACTCAACACCTGCGGTTGTGAAATATATGAATTCTGTAAAAGAGCGATCCTTCAAAAGCAAAAAAACCAATTCATATAGAGTCGTATATGGGAAACTGGTCCATAATTGTTTAAACAACTTTGGAAGTGAAATCGGACCAGATTTGGAGAAGAAGATTTTTAAAGCTTTCTATCAAACCATAAAAGGAAATTTGCCCCCCACCCTTCCCTCTGGCGGCCATGATTTTTTATATACCATAATTTTTCGAACAAGATTGGTAGCTGGTCACCCAAGAATCATGTGTGTTAAATTAATTTTAAATCAGACCAGTAGTTTTGGAAAAGAAGGTTTTTCAAACTTTTCTATTAGCCATAAAAGGGAAACTGACCCCGCCCCTGGCGGCCATGAATTTAAAGATATCATGATGATTTGAACAATCTTGGTCGACGGTCAACATAGTACTGTTTTTTAAGCAATTATTTTTTTAATCTGGCAAGTAATAAAACAATGCTTAGCTTAAATTCAAATGTAGTAACTAATAACAAACGCCAGCAAGCCAAAATTCATTGTCCTTTCAGTAGCTTCAGAGAAAAGAAAATGTTGTTTTACCCTTTCCTCCACACTAGTCCCAAGCCGCATTGTGTTCTTATCTCGATGAAAGCGCCAAATCGCGTTGTGTCCTTATCTCGATATACCGCGCATTACATTCATTCTTATGCAAACCCTAAATCGCTCCACTTTTTTTTCAACCGGTGTTTTTGTATATTCCATAAAGACCTACACAGCAGGAGTCTATCTCTGGAAAAACAATATTTCGTGCTCATTTTCTAAGTTAATATAAGTATGCTATTTCAGAGAATTTCGCTACAAATAGCCCATAAATCACATGATGTGACCTTTAACTCAAAAGTTTTGGCGATGGGTGATGTGCGCGACACACGTTCACGTCACACTTTTTAACAATAGTTTTAACCGTTGGAATTCCACACAAAAACTGTTTGCAAATTTGTTGCAGATCTTGTTAAACTTGCTATCATTTCTTTTTTCAGATCAATCATTTAAGGCCCTATGTATGCAAAGGTCAGTGAAAAAGATTGTGTTTGCCCAAATGTTTCCCAGTTATTTGGATATTGTTTCTTAATGAGGCAGATATAGTTCTGCCACGCTAATAAACCTACGAAGGCACTTGACATGATATCAGACCAGGCCATATTATTCTGACAATGGATTGACCTGTCCTACAGCTAACCCTTTAACGCCCATAAAGGACAAGGTACTTATACAGCTCAATCTACTAAGGCCCTTCGATATGTCGTCGATGGTGTCCAAACCATGCTATCAAACTTTTGAGGCGGACGCTCTACCACTGAGCAAAGGACGAAGTATAAAGATCAAGACGAAATAATGATATTATTCATTAATCACACAATATCTGAAAATCTAAAGACATTTTAAGCAATAAACAAAACAATTATCATCACATTAAAACATTGTACATCGGTACAAAAGCTGCAGTACCATACATACCCATAAAGTTTCCACCCGTCTATTATAATGATATATATACGGATTGTATCTTCAAACCTATGTGGCATATCAGTAAACAGTATATTGGAAACTGCATGATCTCATAAAATTACATAGAAATCCGTCAACCTTTTGCGTAGTTATAATCCTAAAAAGAAACATATTTTTTGTGTTTGTTTTTTTTAAATTCAAGCGCAATAACTTCAAATCTATGTGGCAGATCAGACAAAATGTTTCATGTGTACCGTCCCCAATGATAATGCATACTGTCATCAAGATTCGTGACATAAAAAAAACATCCGTTGCATAGAAATCTCCCAGACGAAATGTGTATTTTCTATCGATTTTAAGCCATTAATTCCACAACTATTGCTTCATGAGAAAACCCTTTTTCGCCCCATCCTTCAATGATGAAACATACTCTTATTTCATTTTATGAAATATTAGCATTCCATTGCTAAAATATTTGCTCCGGAATGACGGAAATGCCTATCTTGTATCAGTTCAAGGTCATTTACTCGAATTCATTTTTGCATATGAGGAAAAAATTATGTGGAAACAATAAAAACTAATGATGCAGTGTTACATAAAGTTTCAAAGAATTCCAGCTTTCCGCAGCAGATATATGATTGAACGCAAGGTGTAATATTGATAATGTCAAGGGTCAAGAACCTTGTGTGCACAATTCCAGATGATATTCCCTGGGTGGCTATAAATGCGATTGTTCATCAATTCAAGGGGCAATTACTGCAAACCTGTGTTTGCAGACGAGAAAACAATGATGTGTGCACCATTCCCCAATGATGATACACACTTTCATAAAGTTTCATGAAATTTAAGGTATGCGTTACGGAAATATGGCTCCAGACGGATAAAAATGTGATTCCGGACAGACGGGCACCTCGAAAACAGAATAGTTCTGTCTTTGTAGGGAATGCAAATTGGTAACTCTAATGGGTGTATAGTTCAGAACCAGATTCTACATCAGAGCTTCAACAGTTTGTATCTAACTGCATTGATAACCATTTCTTAAAATTGAACATAGTACAACAACATTCATATACATACTGATCTGTATGCATAGTAAACCAGGTAGATAAACATTAATTGTTTTTGTTGCCTCAAGTATCCAATGTCTATAAAACAATGACACAACCACACAAAGACATATTTGATAGCAAAAACTTACATAATACGTATATGGTTATATCTAGACTGCTTGATTCAGATACGTTTTCGCCATATGTTCTTGTCATAACGTTTTTTGCTGCACATGTACTGTTGGTTCTATTTTGCAGATTGTCGAGTCTCAGCATGCCAGTTGAATAAGTCATAGATCCACTCCATGTGTACTCTGACTCTGGATTACTGTCCGAACCATCACATTTCACAATTACAGAGTTTCCCTGTAACACATTCAGCAACCCGTTCCCTAAGGAAACTGCTCCTTTGCTGCCATTCTGATAAGTAAGTTGAGGTATGGAAGGTCCGTCTGAAAGAGTGGAACATCTACGTGATTAAACCAAGATTTATCGTTGAGCCGTTTTAACCTTGGAGATGAAATATATACTCAAATCAGACGGCTCATGATATACCCATTTGATCAAAGGCTAAAGTATTGTGAGATTTATAAAAGCATCCGCAAATTTTATAGAAGAAGATGCCAGTAATGTGTCACCGTTCTAAATATGCTTTGTTCCCGCTGATAAAGCATCTATTAATGTGATCAGCATATGACAAATACATTATATTGATGTTTATCACAGGAAATCACAATACTAAAACATACAATTCTATGCAGAAGTCTGAGCTTTCAATATTTTCAGAACATGTTTCTAAGTGTGAACAACTGAGAGCTGATGTGGATATTTAACAAAACAAGCTCCAAACATGTACTGAATACCACAACTCCATAGGAAACCATACAAGGGCATTTTATTGCAAAGTCAAGCTCTTGTACTACATCAAACCTGTCATTACTATTAACCCCTAGTTTAACTAAAATTAAAGTGCACGTAAAATCTTATTGTGAAATGGTTTATTAGAATGCAGGAAGTAAACTCTTTTGGTAATTAAAAACTCTAATGAAGTCATAAGAAACCTATGCAATATACTACTCTCCCACTAACCTTATTAAAGATAAACTTGTTAAATTAATTCAGAAGACTTTAAAAACAGAAATCAATTATACATGTCGTATAATACTGAACTTGCATTCTTTACAGATGAGTAAGTTAAGCGTTACACTTTTGAACTCGCTACGAAATTTGTGAAACGCTATATTTTTTCTGTTTGTTTTTGTACGTTATGGACATGCCATTAATCGTCACTTTATTGGTGTTCCTATCGGTACGAATCTTGCACCACTTCACAGGCACATGTCATTTATGCTTTTAATGACACGTCTCGATATTTGGATTGCATATTTAATACAGATAACCCCTATTTTAACAAAATGCGTACTTCTATTTACCCTTAACTTCAATTAAATCAAGCGAGTAATGCGGATAATTCAGCAGCTTTTCTTGATTTAGATATTTCAATTTCTAGTGGAATAGTTACTTTAAAAATCTATGATAAAAGAGAGGACCTCTATTTCAAAATAGTAAATTATTCTCATATTGGCGGAGTTGTTCCCCATATTACATTGTATGGGGTTTATTTATCGTGTTATTACTGCAAAGCTCCACAAGTAATGATACAGGTATGCAAAACTTTGTAAAACCATCTCTCAATTTAATTATCGAAAACAAAAAATATCATTAGAAAGTATATATGTAATGTAAAGGCGCTCCTGCGACAAGGTATTTCACACCCAGAGTTTTACGGTGATTTGTGATTTACAAGCTTCGGAAGTAGCTTGACATACCCATTTTCACACGTTGTTTATAAAACGTATTAAAAATTTATTACGAAGGGCTATGATTCAACAATACTACAACGCCCTACAATTTTGATGGTACATCTTGTTACAGTAATCACGTTTCCCTCTTCGCTTGTTCGACGGCAGGAAGGTCATACTACTATATGATGACTACTTTAAAAGCCGGAAACGGGAGGAGTGTGTTGGACTTATTGTTTTGTGTCCTTTTCTGTTGTGCCCTTGATGGCTGCTTTACAGTTACTCTGACCTCAGACAAGATATTGAGTACAGTAATGCTTGGCGAATACAGTAAATGATTTTAATAGCTCATGTTTTACATATATCTCCCAACTTGATTTGCCATCACTGATGTTGTGGAGTAGGCCAAAGTCGACCTACAAATTCAAGCTCAATATAAATTTACCTGTTGTTACCAAATTATAAACCAGATTTGGTCTTTGTTTGTCAACACTTTCTCTTTGGCAATCAATCTCTTTGGAATCATGTCCACTTTGTGTTTGCTAATAGCCAATAACACTGGTTTAAAATTGTCTTTTGCTAAAGGTTTTCTTCAATTAATTTGCCAGAATTTTAAATGTTTACAATTATTTGTAAAATACCATCGTACTGTTATCTGGGGAATAAAACAATTTTCTATGCAAATGGTAAAGATTAGTAAAACTTTGGTATCTAATAATGATGCAACAGTTACATGCAGATTAGACAAGTACGATAGTCATGTGTATCTAGTCTTATATAGTAGTGTCTGATGAAACACTATGTTGGGCTTAATAAGTGAATACTCTATCAATCATAATGTTAGCAATAATCTGATTTTGTGTCTATAAAAATAATCACCAAAATCGTATACCAAGGAAAGAAATTAGCCTGTATCATGTTTCATACTGTGTTTATATCGGTTGATTGCATAACACAAATACAAAAGTTCAATATTTCCTACAAAATTGCTCGGTGTTTTATATAAAGGGAGGTAATTTGATAGCTTGCACGTATGAGTTTTGACTAAAATATATCTTAACTTCAGAGCTTACATCCGCACAATAATCTAGACCAAGGGTAATATTTTTTTCAAAAATACCACCGGAGATGCTCTACGAACTGGGCTGAAAAACAAAAACACTTGGGCATTTTATGACTAGTTATGTTGAAATGAGAATTCATGAGAATAACAAAAACTTTGTCAATCGATACATGTACACTCAACGACACTTCTAAGTCCACACTTTTGATTTGTAAATATATTTTTTATCTCTCAACAAAACTTAACCAAA
>JAULCE010444389.1:0-17011 GCA_032359355.1 Macoma nasuta | reverse complement strand
AGTCATTATATCAGGAGCATGTACAGACATATAAGGATAAACTGTTAAGTGTGTGTAGACACTAAGACGACATACATGAGCAACACGCGGTCAACAGGTATGACACTGTTGGTGAGTGCAACCATGTGCACAGCAAATTATCGCATCTATTACAAGAATACAGTAATATATCTAAAGAACTCTGCGATTATTTAAAGAGACAAAATACTATCGAAGCAATTAGAGAATTTACTTCACAGAAGTTGATCGATGGAACAGTAGAGGAGAAATGTAGTGAGACGTTTAGAGACTTAAAGCATATAATTTGTCAGCTAAGTGAGACGCAGTCAGTCGCGTCCAAAGCGTCAAGTCACAGTTCGCGTCACGGTTCGCGTCACAGTCGCTCAATATCGGAGTCTGATCGGTCAGCGACATCGCGCTTAAGTCGCGCTTCCAGAGAGACTCTTGGCTGAAACCAAAGCAAAGCAAGTGAGATTTCAGTTCGCAGAAAAAGAAAAGGAACTTAAATTACAAAAGGCCGTGTTAAAGGAAGAGGCAGCTATTGTATGTGTTAACTCTGAGAAAAAGCAAGCTGTTTTAGAAGCTGAATTTGAACTGTTATCTGAGGAAAAAGAAGCTGCAAGTGCTGAAGCTATTATCGAGACATTGACAAATACGCACATAGAAACAGATATTTCGTCAGAAATCTCGTCAAAAGAAGAAAGAATCAAGAGTTACATTTCTCAGCAAGAACAATTTCAAATTATAAATAGTGACATGTTCACCTGTGTTAAGTCAGAAACTGAAAGTGTGAAACATTCTTCCACACCACATGTGTCAATCGCGTCTTGTGCCGTATCAGAAACAACAGAGAGCGTGCTGAATACAAATATAAACACTTTGTCCATTATACAGGCTGAGCCCCATGTGACATTTAATAACATTTCGCCTCAACCAGTAATACCAAACATTGTAGAACTATGCTCTGCTCTACCACCACAGACTCGCGCGGTGTTCACAGATCAGCCACATACTGTGACACCATCTCATAGTGACATGGACACATCTTTGCCTATAGGGCCTTCAATGCTACCAAATTTAATATCACATTTCGGGTTCCCTGTTATGGATACAGACAAACATTTAATCAATGTCCCTGTTATATCCTCCGTCCAGAGTGCTTATTCAACACCCCATTACGACATTAACCGGACAATACCCGTGTCAAGAAACACATTGAATGTTCCAATCACTAACATTGTGTCGACTGCGCCGACCAAATATGAACATTATTCTGAACCTAAAGTGTTTCAAGTGGCTGCATTTAGTGAAAGGACCACCATGAATCCATATACGTGTTCTGAAGGCATGTCATCTGTTCCAGCGACATGTCAAACTTGGACCAAACCAGCAAGCTCTACAGTAGCGCATGCTCAATCTGCTCATGTGCCGCTATCTAGTCCTGACGTAAACCTGACGTCGACATCGCCAGCTAGTCATCTGCTTACAAATCAAACTTACCAAGTACCCATGTTCACCCAGGCTTCCATGCATCAATCGACGTTCTCATATCCTGTCAATACAATGACAACACTGCGTGTACAAGTTCACAAACGCCACATGGACAGACTCCCGTGATGTTTCACCAGTTACCACATGTGCCAGTTCAGTAAGCTGCACTGAACAAAGAGGCTCCTGCATTACAGACAGAATGTTTAACCACATACCTGGCGAGAAAAGATCTCAACTTGGCAAGATTTTCCAAGTTCAATGACGATCCGGCAAATTATTCGGCATGGAAAAACTCATTCCAGTGCATTTTAAAAGAACTTTATGTGAAGCCAGATGAAAAAATTGATTTGTTACTGAAATGGCTCGGACCAGAGTCCTCAGGACAGGTATCAAGCCTAAGAATCTCCAACTCACACAATCCCGCAGTAGGTTTGACGA
The DNA here is from genome assembly GCA_032359355.1 of Macoma nasuta. Classification (NCBI taxonomy): domain Eukaryota; kingdom Metazoa; phylum Mollusca; class Bivalvia; order Cardiida; family Tellinidae; genus Macoma; species Macoma nasuta. The sequence continues at coordinate 15,082 of JAULCE010444389.1, read as the reverse complement.
AGATATGGCAGCGGCTAGACCAGAGATATGGTGCGCCAGAGTTGATAGAAAGCTCGTTGAAGAAGAAAGTAGCTAAATTTCCAAAGATTAACTTTCAAGATTATAGTAAATTGTATGACTTGCATGACTTACTTGCAGAAATCCAGTCGCTCAAGGAGAATCCAAAGTATCAGATGCTGCTTTAATACTATGACACATCAGCAGGGATCAACCCAGTAGTAGCCAAGCTACCAGTGTTTCTTCAGTCAAAGTGGACAGATAGAGCTGCGAGATATAAGAACAGCAATGAAGTGCCATTTCCGCATTCACTTACCTGTTAAGCTTTATTGCAGACATGGCAACAATCTACAATGATCCAAGCTTCAAGTACGTTGACATACATGACAGAACTCAGAAAACGGTACCACCCTATAAGAATCCGGTACAACTTCAGACTAGAAAGACATCACTTCGAGGAATGCAGAAGGAAGATGGCTGTTATTTACATCCCCAGTCTTCCCATAAGCTGAGTGAGTGCAAAAAGTTCATGAGAAAATACATTACAGAGAGGAAGAAAATCCTGAAAGAAAAGGGGCTTTGCTACAGGTGCTGTGATGGGAAACACGAAGCAAAGAAGTGTACCGCCCATTTAAAGTGCAGAGAGGCGGATTAACAGACCATCCAACTGCACTCCATGTTCCAGTGTCGAAAGCTAATGAGAGAACGACCAGCTCCTTAAGAAAACGCATGCCGACTAATTCCTCGGATGAACAGTCTAGAGCTCAGACAAGTAATACACACAATGGCGGGGAGCAGACTGCGTTTAACTCAAAGTGTACTACGGTTTGCGGTAACTTTCAAGGTAGATCATGCGCCAAGATTCTTCCTGTGAAGATCCATCTAGATCAGCAGCCTCAGAAGTGCTTAGAAGTTTACGCCATTCTCGATGACCAGAGTAATTGTAGTCTTGTGTCGCCAGAACTGTTAGATTCTCTTGATGCGCATGGAGAGGAAGTACCATATACCTTGTCATCATGTTCTGGGAAGTTTAAAGCCAGTGGTCGTAAGGTTCATGGGTTTACTGTGGAAGCTCTTGACGGAACCTACTCAGCGCATTTGCCAGCTTTGATAGAATGTACAGACATTCCGAATGATACTTCAGAGATTGCTACCCCTGATATATTGAAGCATTACGAGCACTTGAAGGAAGTTCCGATCCTACCGTACAAGGAAGGGCGTCAGATTGGTCTCCTTATTGGTCGAGACGCAACTGATCTTCATCAAGTCCAAGAACAGGTCATAGGTCAGAAAGATATGCCATTTGCTCAGAGACTACACTTGGGCTTGGTCATAATTGGAGAAGTCTGTTTGGGCAGAGTACATAAGCCAAAGAAGGAAATTAGGGTATTTAAGACAAGTATCCTCCCTGATGGTCGTATGACAATCTTTGAACCATGCCAAAACTGTCTAGGTGTCAAAGAAGATATTTTCTCACTTACCAAAGAAGATGAAAAGTTTGGCCTTTCAGTGGATGACCGAGAGTTTCTAGATTTAATGGACAGCAAGACGTTCAGAAATAAAGAAGGGAATTGGACTTCACCCTTGCCATTCAGATCGCCAAGAGAGCCATTGCCAAATAACCGAACTATGGCGCTGACGCGGGCAATGATACTTGACAAGACATTACAGAAGAATTGTACAAAACGAGAACATTTTGTAGAGTTCATGGACAAAGTTCTCAAGTCTGATGGTGAGTTTTGGTATTTGCCCATATTTGGGGTTTATCATCCCCAACAGCCTGACCAGGTCAGAGGAGTTTTCGACTCGTCAGCCACATACCAAGGGACTTCTTTGAATAAAACCCTGTTGACAGGACCAAATTTGACAAACAGTTTGTTAGGGATTCTTCTCAGATTCCGCAAGGACCAATATGCCATTGCAGCTGACATCGAACAGATGTTCTACTCATTCTTAGTCACAGATGACCATAGAAACGTTTTACGATTTCTGTGGTATAAGGACAACAACCCAAATCTCGAATTGATTGACTACCGCATGCGAGCCCATGTCTTTGGGAACAGCCCGTCCCCAGCTGTTGCTAGTTACGGTCTCCGGAAATGCGTAGAAGGGGAAGATGTTGATGGTGATGTCAAGAAGCTCGTCACTGAAGATTTTTATGTGGACGACGCGCTTACTTCCATGTCCACAGAGGCAGAAGTTGTGAGCCTAGTGAAGAGAACTCAGAATGTCTTGAAAGACAAAGGCAATCTTCGACTACATAAAATCGTCTCTAATAGTCCAGAAGTGATAAACTCATTTCCAGTAGAAGACAGAGGCAAGGAGGTTAAAACATTGAGTTTGGGGCAAGATCTATTACCTTCACACAGAAGCTTGGGGATGCTCTGGGATATGAATTTAGATCAGTTCTTGTATGAAATTCCCATGAAAGACATAACAAGTACAAGACGTGGAATGCTCTCTTACCTAAATAGCATTTACGACCCTTAAGGTTTTGTGGCACCAGTCACAATTCAAGGAAAGATTTTGATAAGGCAGATCACACAGGGCTACAGCTGGGATGATAAAGTAGAGCCTGATATAGAAGAGAAATGGCAAGCCTTCCAACGTTCAGTTAGATCTGTAGATAACTTGACCATATCAAGGATGATTGTTCCAGTGTCGCTCAGTTCTACAGAGAAGAGGGAGCTGCATGTCGTTTGTGATGCTTCAGAGCAAGCGATTTGTGTTGTTGTCTACTTGAAGGCCTACAGGTGCGGCGAGACACACACGGGATTTGTAATCGGTAAATCCAAAGTTGCGCCACTACACGGACACTCTGTACCGAGATTGGAACTCTGTGCTGCAGTACTAGCCACAGAACTCGCAGAGACTGTAAGAGAGAATCTTGACATGCCTCTTGAATCTGTGTATTACTACAGTGACAGCAAAGTGGCCTTAGGTTACATACACAACAGAACGCGCCGTTTCTACAACTACGTGAGTAATAGGGTTCAACGCATTCTTAGGCAATGTTCAGCAGACCAGTGGAGTTATATGTCAACAAAACACAACCCTGCAGATGTAGGCGCTAGAGGTTCATGTACTCTTGAAGATGTTCAATACAAATGGTTGAGGGCACCAGAGATGATGTGCAAAGCCAGATCTGAAGAAAAAGCCGAGTTCCAGCTAGTATCCCCAGATGAGGACAAAGAGGTTAGACTAGCAGTCAGAAAAACAGCAGTTAGTGAGCCTCCTTCATCGTTCAGGGACCGTTTTGAGAAGTTTTCAGACTGGAGAAGACTCGTCGCTGCTTTCTCACTCATCAAGAGATGTGCAAGAGCTTTAAAGGACTCTTTGAACAAGCAAGACACCAGTAGGCGAAATTTGCAGACAGATACAGAACAACAAATTCTTAGACTTCATCAGTGTGAGCAGTTTGAAGAAGAAATCCAGTGCCTAAAGTGCAGTAGACCTATCAATCATCTATTAGATCACTGTATCCTGTATTAGACTCGACCAGAATCCTGCGTGTCGGAGGTCGACTTGGCCAGGGCTCATTGTCACTAGAAGAAACCAATCCAGTGATAGTGTCTGCAAAATCTCATGTTGCAAAACTGCTGGTGAGAAACTTTCATGAAAAGTGCAAGCATCAGGGAAGGCTACTTACCGAGGCTACATTGCGGAACAACGGCTATTGGATAATTGGTGCTAAGAGACTTATAGCTCAGATCATCTATCATTGTGTTGTCTGTCGGAAACTTAGGGGCCAAACAAGAACACAGAGAATGGCAGACTTGCCACCTGACAGATTAACCCCCGCTCCTCCGTTTACCAGTGTTGGCATAGACGCCTTTGGCCCCTGGGAGGTCGTAAGAAAGACTCGCAGAGGCTCAGCCAACTCGAAGCGTTGGGCAATTATCTGTACGTGTATGGGAACTGGTGCGGTACATATAGAGGTTGTGGAAGAAATGAGCACATCGTCTTTCTTAAATGCATTGAGACGTGTTATCACGATCAGAGGAGACATAAAAGAACTGAGGTCAGACAGAGGAACAAATTTTGTCGGGGCCGCAGAAGCCCTTAAGAACATTGATTCGAAAATTATCTGGAAATTCAATCCTCCTCACTCTTCCCACATGGGGGGGGGAGTGTGGGAGAGAATGATCGGTATGGCTAGACGTATACGGGATGCAATGCTGCTAGAAGTATCATCTAAGGCGCTTACTCACGAAACGCTTGTGACATTTATGGCTGAGGTCAGTGCCATTATAAACTCTAGGCCCATTGCTCCTCTCTCAACTGATCCTGAAGAACCAGTTATACTTAACCCATCAACCTTACTGACACAGAAGATGATAAGCGACACGGTCTTCATCGGTGACATGGATATCAAGGAGCTGTATCGCGAACAATGGAAACGCGTGCAAGTACTGTCAGATATGTTCTGGAAAAAATGGCGCGAAGGTTACTTACAAACTTTACAAGTGCGACGTAAATGGCAAACAGACGAACCAGATGTCAAAACGGGTGAATTAGTGTTGTTAAAGGACAAGAATTTACAACGAAAGCATTGGTCAGTAGGTGTTGTGACAAACGCGATAAAAAGTGATTCTGACGAAAAGGTTCGAAAAGTCAAAGTACGCGTCAACAAAGAAGGAACCAATTTCACCTACACGCGACCTGTCACAGATCTAGTGAGTTTAGTAGAGGTATGCTGAAATGAAAGACAGCAGAGTTACAGCGTGATATCTGAGTTATATAAATGCCATCATGAATCTGAGTATATCTGGCATGCACTGTGTATGAGGCAAATAATCCTCGTGCTGCTAGTCTGCCTAAAGCAGAAAGTAAATGCAGAAAGTAATATTTCTATCCTTCTTTTGCTGCGTACTAAGTCTATTTTGTAATTTGTCAAATTACCAGACATGTAAGTCTGTTGTAGTTACTTTCTATTTAGTTAACTCAGTAACGGTGTAGACTCTGATGAGACTGTTTGTTAGATAAAAGCTCATCTGGGTCTACACTGTCACTATTGGGTGTAGACAACATGTGTTCAGCAGGACAAGGGTTGAAATTCATTTTGACAATTTGTTTTGTTCAGCAAGAGAGAATTTCATCAAGTCAACGTCAAGACAACTGGATGTCTTCATGTTTTCAAGTGTTATAAATGTAATTTAAACATTTATCTTGCAGTGTAATGGAGAATCTGAGATTGAACTTTCAAAGGACGAAAGGCAGTTTGTAGAATTTATTCATAGCTCCAGAAAATAAGTTATTTTTATCTGGGGTTGCAAATTGGATGCATTAGTTTTAAACATTTCTCTCCTGGATTTCCTTTTATTCACTGGTTTCTATTGTGTGGTCATCTATTAGAGTTGTCTCAAAGAGACGATTCTTGAAGATGGTCCGATAATAGGCTTGGGTGAGGAAGGAATTGAGATTTTTATTGTAGTGAATGCACCTTGTCTTTAGCTTATGTTTATCTCTGTTCACCCGTTTCCTTTGTGTATTTTGTATTGGGGCTGTTCTTTAAAGTCACCTTGGCAGGTGTTTTCAGAGAGCAGTCGCTTGACAAATTTGTTCAGAAACTTAAGAAGTTCAGTACAAGATTCCCTTGTATGCTTTGTTTGGTCTGGAGGCGTTTTCAATTAAGTCAGGGGAGGTAACCTAGCTTAACATTACTTGTTGCTTGTTAGAGTTGTCTTTCTTTATCAAATGTGTTGCTTGGGAAAGACAATTCTTCTTGCATTTTTTGTCAGTTTTCTTGTGATATCTTTGATATCAGACGGGGAGTGTACTGTCCCAGTCAGTACTTTCAGTGCTTTGATGTGTATTTTGCGGAAGTTCATGCAGAGTTACCTCGCTTGATCTTACCATGCTTTCCAATGGGAGACGCCATGTTGCCCAGCGTTATTTCAATTGACTTATATGCAGTCAGCCAGGGATCACCAGTCTTTTACGAGTTTCATAAACGACGTTAACTGGCTGGAGACTTGGCTTGATGTTGTTTATCACACGCTAAGGGTTCCAGCATACTATCATCCGCCTTAACATTACCTTTTATGATGCAGGTATACGAGAGAGAAAAGGCCGTCCTCGAAATAAATTTCGTAAGAATAAACAAAATTGAACCTTCTTGTCTAATTCAACTTAAATGTAGGCAAAAATATTGGCCGAGTGTCCAACAGCTTGGATCTGTATAAGACGCCGAGTTACTCGGCGTATCATCGGGATATACGCTGTTTTCATGTGACACTATGGTTCGGGTAAAGCAGTGAAGGGGTTACATTTGTATTAGAAAGAGTAAACCCTTTATTATTATGCTGCTATAAATATCGGCTACTGAAATTGTCGTTCGATTGATTTGTAAACCTTGTAAGTTTAGCTTCAAAGCTGATGTAGTTGTTGTCTGAGAGTCAAACAGCTTGAGTGTGGGTCAGACGCCGACTAAATGCACATGCATACAAAGTTCAAACTGTCCCAATCACCTCTCTGCTCCTGTGACATGGAATACTAAACTACGAACTACGGAGCATACCCTACAAAGATGTCCACACCTTGAACAATAGAGGAAGAATATGTGGCCAGTCAGTACCGTGTTTAAGACCAAGATATATGGGAAGAAGGAGGACCTTTTGAGAACAGCATCTTTGATCGCTGAGTCTTGTGTGACAGCGTAGACCGTGAACGCCAAAATGAAGACAAAACCAACTGATTTAAAGGCGTTTGCGGCAGTTACAAATCTCGGGTCTCGCGAGAGTTACTCAACACCGGTTAACAAGCGTTTCACACATGTTAACATTTGTTTTATTTATTTTTTTAAATATTTGGTACTTGTTACTTGATTAATTAAATGCAATGTGAATAATGCATATGCATTTTTCACATTGGATTTCATTTATCAAGTAACAAGTGGCACTATATGGTTCTAAACCATAGAAAAATGTGAATTTGGTCACTAGAAAAGAGTCAATAAAACCTTTAAAAATATCGGTGACCCCTATTTATATTTCATATTTCAACAAGTGTTTGCATGGTCTTTTAAACTTCAAAGTTTAAACAAAATCTATTATTTTGAAAAATATCGCCCTTACTGCCGCAAACGCCTTTAAAGGATAAATTTCGAGGCAAATTGAACCTGTCATTCGTTAATTGTTTTGAAAACATTTTAGGAAATGGATTTGTTTGCATTGGTACTCGTAAGCGAATATTTGTAAGTAGAATTCGTTTAAATTTGGAATCACTCTGAAATTCGCTTCCATAATTCGCTTCTACAAATACATTGAAAATACGCTAAAACAAGGGTTGTCAGATGACAATATAGCTCGCCTACCAGGACCATCCGCTATCAGAGTTATGGGACTTGACATACAGGGTAATCTAATGATCCTGGATAAGTGTGTGAAGTTTTAAAATAACAGCATATACAGTGTCTGAGAAAAGGCATTGCATGCAAAGGTTTGACCAATAGTCTTAGTCTAAAATAGGGCACAATTCAGTCAAACTCCATTCCAGAGATATGGGACTGGATAATCAAAGTCATCTAATATCCTTGAATATGTTTGTGACGTATCAAAGCAACAGCATACACACTGTGTGAGAAAAGGCCTTGTACGCAAAGGTTTAACCAAAATTCTAAATCCACAAATAGGGGCATAATAGAGTCAAAATCCATTTCAGAGTTATGGGACTTAACATACAAGGTTATCCAATGACACTGAATAAATGTGACGTTTCAAAGCAACAGCATACAATGTGTCCAAGAAAAGACCTTGCACGGAAAGGTTCATCCAAGCTGGCAACGCCAACCAATGTGGATGCCAACACGGACACCAACGCTAACGCAGGGTTGATAGCATAAGCTTCCCTATTATTTATGAAAAGGCGAGCTAACAATCAGTCCTGCTGAGCAAATGCGACCGATCGTCACGGATGAAATGGTTTATTACTTTTTTACAGCTAATGTGTTCAAACAACATACTAACAAATTTGAATTAAGTATAAAAGACTCAGATCGAGTGTGCGCCGATTCTCAGATCGGGTGCCGATTATAAAATCGAGGACCGTTTCAAACGACGGCTTTTCAGATCATGGGTCGGTTCACAATGCTGCATTATCACATAAATTGGTATCTGGGAGTGCCATAAAGCGTGACATAAATATCATATTATCCCTTCGCCTGCTGCGAAAATTGTCGTCTGCTGAAAATGTCGTCTGCTTCATTTTTCAATATCGTCCGATTTTCTTAAAAATTGGTGAACCTATTGTCTGAGTGTCAAACATCTTGGAGCCAGATCAGACGCCGATTACTCGGCGTCTGATCTGGACCCAAGCTGTTTGAATAATCACCTTAGTCGCGAACAGCAGGCTAAGGGTTAAGACCCCTTTTGTCAGAGAACGGTCCATATCCTTTGGGAGACTGTAACGTAAAACATTGTAATTTTACTTACTTTTGCAAACAGCTTGGCATTTGATCAGACGCCATGTAACTCGGCGTCTGATCAACCTCTCAGCTGTTTGACACTCAGTTTGTACTTATTCTACCTCTACCAAAGAAAGTTATATAGATCTATATATATATATGAGCAGACGACAAAAAGTACAGACGAAAATATAGCAGACGACAACTGTCGGTCTTTCAAAGGACATGTAACTCGTCACATAACTATAACTTGAAACCGGTCGATAAACAAGCGCCTAGCGAGGTACCATCTGCTGACGTCATTGAAGTCAGGGCGTTGTTATTATGTCTCCCCAAATATTAATATTGGGGAGACATATTGTTTTTGTCAGAGTTTTCTGGACGTCTGTTGTTTTCTCTGTCTGGTGTCTGTCTGTCTGTCTGTCCGTCCGTCCGACTATCACACATCTTGTCCGGACGATGACTTTTGTTCTACTGCTGCTATTGAAATGAAACTTCAATTACTACTCATGAACAGACTCAATAAAACCGAGTCTGCAATTTTCTCTATATGAATTTGCTTTCCTGCTTTTGAAGGATCTCCCTATTACAGAATATATATTTCACAACAGCAGGTGTTGAGTGCTGTGTGGCGGCCGTAAAACGTCGCCCCGTACTTCATTCTCAGTGTTGTTATACTTTTTGGTCCTTCGAGAACATGACTTTCAACACTTTTAGTTTTGAAAATTGAAAACCGCTTAAGCCGGTGCTAGAGGGTGTGAGTAGTGTTGCATCTTTAATAACTACTTATGAACAGACTCAATAAAACCGAGTCTGAAATTTTCTCTATATATGAATTGGCTTTCTGACTTTTGAAGGATTTTCCCTTTACAGAATTTTTATATCAATAATTATAAACCTTGCAATATTTGAAAATATAGTGATTCTGATACAAAAACTTGATTTTCTGAAAAACCAACGGTCAAAATACACATATCTTGAATTCATTCAGTCAGACATTAAGTTCAAAAGTGTGTAGAAAGAGCTTTGAGATTTAACGGTCTACACTGACCCAAAAAAGACACGTTACATATTTCAGAACTAGATTATAATGTACGGATTGCATAAATTATGTTGAGACAGTTTCCTTTATATACGATAAACCATGATTGATATCTAGTCTTAAGAGTTTAACTCGGGCATCCAGCACAAAAGTGCAATAACTCAATAAATGTAAAATAGCCATTTTATATGAAAATGTACTCTTTGTCACAGAAGCTAAAAATCTTTCATTAACATTTGTAAAAAACAATGTCATAATAAGAAAACAAAATGTTTGATAAAATCACATGACTCTCGCAACAGTTGGGGTTCAAAGTTTTAAATATGTTAAATAACCTCCCTTTGAATTAAGAAATGAGTGATTTTCATGCTGCTGTAATTGACCATCGGTTCAATTTTAAAGGTTGATTTTTTTCAGAATGTTGCTATCGATGAATAAGGACGAAAATCCGTAAAATGTACTGCAGTTAAACCACTAATTTCCGAACTATGCACATTTTATCATACACGGAAAATCCCATAGGAAATCAATGTTAAGCGATGTAAAGCTTCTTTTTTGGTTGGGTGTATCCCAAATGCAGTCATACAGCGTTACGTCAATTCGATGAGACGACGTATTCTCTAGTGTAAGCGTAAAAAACGGAGGTCATACTGACTTCTGAAATGTTGAATGACCTCTTGATACTCTTTAATCAGTATTTATCTTTGGCTCCTAAAAGTGCTTAAAAAATCAATTTCTTGATTTTTTCATGTTGACCCCTTTGCACTAAATTAATTATAAACATAATCATCACGTGTCCGGTTTGTTTTTAAAAATACATCCAAATTATTCATAACATATTCAAGCTTCACTCAGTTTTTGATTTATCCCAAATTATATATTTGCCATCGAGATATAGGCTTGTAAATACAGTGTCAAGTTTCTTTTTTGGGTCAGTGTAGTTCTTCAGAAAAATGTATTCTAAAAGTATTACTAAGTAAAGTATTATTAAATACATTTTTATGCAATTGCGGTTCATTTGAAAGATATTTCGTCAATTTTAAAAACATAATATAAACTTTGTTTCAATATATAAATACGTAACTTTTAGAAAATCAATTAATATATGCGTATGCGGTTTTATAAATTTATAAAAGATTAAATCCCAACTTTGCAGTCAGAGACGAATACCCTTGTCAAATATGGTGTCAGAATGACCGCTACTGGTCTTGGTCTACACTGTTTGCACCATTAAAGTGCCCATTTACCAGTATTACTTTTGATAAAAAATCGTTTTGATTTTCACAGTTTTTCATGAAGTGTTTTTGGGTGGCGGTGTGCTTTTGGGGTAAGTCAACGGAAAAAAGCATATGCAATCATAATCACGCAGTCGCACTTACTCCCGATTTAAGGTTCACCTCACGATTAACCCTCCATAAGAAGATATTTATTTATAGCAATATATAAGGAAATCAGGTCCCGCCCTCTGGTGGCAAAGTTTTTTTAAACGTCACCATGGTTTATGCAATCTTGATATGCAGGTTTTTTTTTATTTGATTTGGAGAAGGAACCAGGCCTCCATGGGGAGAAAAAATCTAGGTATTGGTGAGTTTTAGGTTAAAACAACAGGAAAAATAAAACCTTACGATCATTTGATATGTATGCATATCTCTTTTGAGAAAATGATCAAGCTGCAACTTTTATGAGATTTACCCTATTAAATACAGATATTTATGCCTCTGCAACATACAACAATTTAAAATGTTACAAACATTATAAATTGGCCTTTAGTCCTTACTTTGCAGCCTCTACAGCAGACAACTTTTTTATCAAGTTGCAAAATAATGTGAATTGGCCCTTAGTCCGTACTCTGATATCCACTACAGCAGACAATAACTTAACATTTTGCAAAAATAAATGGGCCCTTAGTCCTAAGGTTGCGCGTTGGGTTTATTGTCATAGGTAATGCAGATTCTCTCTAGGAATTTTGTATATTTAATTTTAAGTCTGTTCAATATTAATATATAAAGGGGTTGGCATTTGTTTTTAAACAACGACTGTTTTAAATTAATTAAATTATTTAACAACCGCATGTTTAATTGATTTACGTATTTACCATTGACTTGCACAATGCTATTACATTGACATTACCATCGATTGGGTCGGACGGGCATTGCCTTTTTGATTGTTCTAGCAAGGTGCTTTTCCTCGCTTTATTTAGTTTCTTTTGATTTACTCTGGTTTTCAAAATATCTTCATTAAGTTTGAAATTCAAAACTTTAAATGGAATTATCTGTACTAATTAGTGGTAACAGTTTACTCTTTCTACTTGTTCTGATATTGACTGCAAATCCGACGCAAAATTGAGTCCTATTATTTTTAACTATATATTTCAGCTCAGTGTATCAATGTCTATCAAACAAAATGTATATCCATCTCTTGTTGTATACCGGATATCTAATAGAAAAAAAATATTCAACTTGCTTACAGCCGACAATTACTGTATCATGTTTAAGGAAGCATATACAAAATTAAATTTGATAACTGTTTTATAGTGTATTCTATTATTTCATCAGGTTAAAACCTTCACCTGTAACTTGACAACCTATACAACATTTGGTGCATTTTAAAATCAAAAGCAATTGTGCAGAGTATGCTTCAAGCATGACTGCTTGTAAAAAGATGTATTATACCGGTATTTGCATGCTCAGCATAGGATTAACAGTTTCGCTGCTATACAATTTGGTTTTCTGCTTTTTAAGTATAAGATGCAGTACGAGTTTTTATCCAAACCCTAAACCTTAGCTCACAACCGTTACAGGGCTGTTAGTACACGCGAGTACCAAAATGACCGAGGTATAGCATATTGGGTGCTAGCTTGTACTAACAGTCCTGTACTGGTTATAAGTGGACCCTTTTGAAGCAAAACGAGTACATGTATCTAACTAATACGACGTCTATTTCACATTTTAATTTGTTAAATGCTCATTTTTAACCATGCAGCAGTTTTACGATATTTGTTTTCAGCATCATCAACAGAGTATTCTTTATCAAGACCGAAACTCTCTGATATGCGACTAAACTTTTCTTAATGCATTTATGCCAACTAACGAATACGATTTATGCAAAAAATAATAATGAAGTATCAGTCACACCGAGTTCCCGGAGTGTCCCGGACCGCCCGGACTGAAATTTTGCAATTGCAATCCTAAGTAGTGCGGGTCGGTCAGTCTAGTGATCATGTTGGCTCCGGGAAGTTCCGAAGTGGAACGTGTTGATCCTTGGTGATCCGGGCGATCCGGAAGGCGTTTATGACACGAATCACCCGGACCGCACCGGATCGCTCGGACAGCCCCGGATTGTTCCGGAAAAAAACACGGATCCAACACGAATCTGACCCCTGTTCAATAAAATGTCAGTCCATGATGCCACGAGACAGTTCGGGATGATCCGGTGTAATCAGTGTCGACACAGTGTTTGGTCCGAGATGGGCCGGGTCAATCCGGGACGGTCCGTAGCGCTGTCGTGGTGGTACCGGGTTAATCCGTGGTGGCTCTGTGGTGGCTCCGTGCTCACACGTGCTTATTCTTGTTCATCCATTGTGGTGCCATGTTTGGACTGGGCTGGTGTGATGTTATTCGAGCGTTGCGGGACCGTCGACTCAATTTCACCCTGGTTCACCTTGGATCAAGATATTTCCTAATCCGGGGTGATCCGTGTTTGATCCGGTTGTGGTGACTAAACACTGATTATCTTGAATCGAATTCGCCCAGTATAGCGTTTTCTGATACGGATTCAATCATTGATAGTTTAACAATCCCCCAAAAAGGATCAGATCAATTCTATTTCATTGATATACCTCTTACTTTCGTTTGCGGAATGTTAGCGTTTATACGGGTCAACTCGCCTCTCTCCGAAAACCGAGCTTGTCGAAGCTATAATTTGTGTTGTAAACGCAAAAATCAGTGTGGTATCAGTGAAACTGCCGACAAGTAATTGTCCTTTTGAAGACATATAGGTATACTGACGAAAATCAACCATGTGACCAAATAGATTGGATTCAAATCGAACATTTGGATGTAATTTGGATCAAACGTGTTTGGTAAAATAATTTCCTTTGCATCAACAAACGTGTATATCTTCATAAAGGACAGTAACTAGTCGGAAACGTGTATGTGTATATTGTGCAGTTAATGCGAATGTGAAGTTCATGCATGAGTGCAATTTGCCTATCGGCAAACTAGCACGTGCAAATCTTTGCAGTAACTACACAATATATAGACAGTTTGCCTGCAAGAAAGTTTCCTTTTACAGATATATCAGGGCACTTAATGAATAGCTATTTTGTGGGTATAGTCGTTAAATGAAAACTACAATTCCAAAATCGGAATACAGAGCTGAATTTTCAAAATATTGTGGTCCAGACCAGATTGGACATGGTATCTATGCTGGCTCTTAACTGTAATAAATGATAGCCGCGCTAACAGGTAAAATATTACACTATGTGATTATTTACACGGATATGTCATTGGGATACGGGATATCCCGGTTTCTAATTTTATATATTCCCATTTTAGAAATTTATAGAGTCCCCTGAATTGTGTCCAAACAACTGGATTTCGGAAGGATCTGGGAGAAAATACGCAAGCACAATATGTACTCTTATTGTATGATTGATTTCTTTGGCCAGTCATGACACCGTAGGGTCGGCAATTGGTTAGAAAAAATCAGTCCGTTATTTTAAAGTGTAGATGTAAGATATTTTTCGTCTAATCCGTCAGTACAGCATAGCACATGTAACCGGTTTTACTTTGAACTGAGTTGATACATTCTCACTCACCAAAACAAAAGTCATGTTTTTTTATGACGATTAAATGAAATCGCGTTCCAGACGTGCTATCCAATGTATCGAATGTCGAAAGTCACGAAGAATGTTAATCCAATTCATTATTTCAACCCTGAGTAGCTTTAATTGATTATTCCACCACATAACTGGCAAATCTAACTAACGTTTTGAAATTCTAGTGTCAAATTACAACTTATTATTATGGTTCTAAGTGTAAAGCAACACACTATGAATCAGATATTTTACTGCCGTATAGTGTTTTCCACCCGTTATTAATGTCAGTTGTTATATTGTACTAGCATCCAACAAAATATCGAACGACACATTACAACATATGTTTTGATATTATAACACTTAATTTGAATCTTCTCGCTCTAACCGTCAATGCACGAACCTGTCTTGTTTGTAATGTCATATGCTTACTTTAGGAATACTAACGGATTACAAGATGTACATAATGCATGAAAAACACTTAATTGTGTATATTTGAATCATAAAAATGAACAGTGTGTAAAGGTCAAGTTCGTTTTCATCACAGCATGTATTTACATTAAAATAGTATTAATTCTAATTAACATACTTTCTATGTAATATTAAAGCATCCAACAGTAATATATTTTTTTGGGAGCTTAAAAAGGGCTTTCCGTCTCTCCAACTAAGTAGAAAGAAAGGTCTTGCAGGACACACCACATACAACACAAAACAGCCACCCAATCAGCACAGTCACAGACGCATATACACATACACACACACGTACACACGAGTCCAAACACACGCTACATAAAGAAGACACACATGGACAAAAACATACATA
>JAULCE010444388.1:0-25699 GCA_032359355.1 Macoma nasuta | reverse complement strand
GTCCAATTATTCGCGGAAAATATGAAAACTATATATAACGGCGAAGAAGAATCGATTCCTGTAAGAAGCATATAAATCATAACTAAATAATAAGAATGTAATATACAAGCCAACATAAAGTTTGAATAACTGTTATCTACTTACCGAGACTGTCGCCAAGTTTTGTTACGATGACATCAGTTACGTGAGTCTTTACATCCTAATAAAAGATAATTAAATAAATCAAGTCACAGGGATATTGATTTAACAAACACAATAATGAATTAATATACAATATGCTATTTGAAATGATACATGTCGTGCACAATAAATACACAAGAAACTGAGAAATATGCTTCATAAAAAACAACGACAGCATCAACAAAAAACAACACTTTTATGTTGGCGAGCATCATATTTTCTGATATTAATTATGTGTACATAAATCCATGTTGTAATATTAATATAACTGACGCTGATGGTTTCATACAGGCATACCTCTTCAATTGATAGCTTAAAACATAATGCCGAGGCCAGTGTTTTAAGGTATGTTTGTACTGGTACTTTACAGCCTGAAAGGTGTAAATCGTGAAAGTGCTTTAGCTAAAAATATCGGAAGCCCTACATGAAAATTGTGAAATACATCTGGGATTGAAGATAAACTACGCCTATCTCACCTGTAACTTTGCACATGCAGACTTAGTAATGGCATGGACGTTCCCAGCCAGCAGTTCCATCTTTTCGCCCGTTACTCTGGATACTGTTTCATATTTCTCTCTTCAATAAAAGAAGACATGCACTCATCAATTTTGAAATAGGTAAGTTTAAAATAAACACAATTAATTTGCAATGCGAAGAGAAAGGACCGTCGTAGAAATACGAATAGCATACATAGAGCAAGGAATATTATTATGCACAATTATTTAGGGTACAGTCGTTTTCAGATTTAAGATGAAATCTGTCAATTTTTTTATACATTAGTTATTATTGAATAATGCATAAATACAGCTTATTGTTCTTTAAATGTCAATGTGTATCAAAATGAGTTCGAAGGTGCATACGTACTCGGCTGTGAATGCGAGACGGACCATTTCATCGACGATGTCCCTCAAGTGGTATGTATTTTGCTCGTACATGACAACCAGTTCATCCATTCCCTTCTCCATAATTTCAGCAAACGGCTTCATTTCATCTTTGACAGCTCTACTTATAACGGAGGATTTCAGATGAACTTCATTTTTAACGCTCGCAGAAACGATCTTGGACATCTGTGCTAACTGTACATGATATTCGTTGCTCTTTTTGACAAAATATTCCTAGAAAAGTAATAAAGCTACAATTATATTTGAGAATTTAAGTTGCACCAGACGCCACGCTGTATTTATAACACAAAACACAATTTACAGTGTTTTAACCAATTCAATAATAAACTTAAAGGGGATCTCCCTATAACTTCATTGATAAATTGACACCAACTTCTACCGTAAATCATCATATATCTCATTGTTAGGTGATTATCAAACATTTCATGCACTTTTTACAAAAAACATCAAAAAATATTTCCAGTTTTAGGGAGATCCCCTTTAATCCATTTATGTATATAATTAGAGCATTTGAGTTCAGGTCTCGAACGTTAAAATGCTTAGAATAAACTGAAACTTAACTATATATGTATGTATCATGTCATCGTTGTCAGGACGATGTTATGAAGTCGTCTTTAGGTCGAACTTTTTATGTTTAAAACCTAGAATGATTTTTGATATGTGAATTTGTGTGTTTGTCTCATTTTTGTAAACTCTTTGACAAAACATATGACTTTATCAAGGAAATTGTTTACCACAATGAAAATAAAGATACCCCGCGTAAGATCCTATACAGAGTAATAATACAGATGAGAGTGAAAACAAACGAGATACGAACAGTAACAGTGTAGCATAGGATCAATTGCCTTGTAACTTACTTTCAGATCATCCATGGTAGTTGGTCTCCAGTGAAGACGGCTATGAAGAAGATGAGAGTTGTTGAGTCTCAAAAACATCAAGGCATCTGTTACCTTCTGTCTGTTCACAACATGGCTGACCTCGCCGAGAATGGCAGAGTTGTTCATATACTTCGCGGATATGTGGAACTCGTTGCTTGGGTTTTCTAAAAAGCATAAGTATGTTTTGTTTGAGAACATTTTTACACATAAACTTTTGCTGTTTTTCTATGACAAGCTGCGCTTTTTCTCGGAAAGACTTAATAATTAATTTTGGGGTTTTCACCGAAAATACAAACATTGAAAAACATGTTATACAGTGAATTATACGATATATGTATCGTTATCAAGATAATTACCCAGGTCATAGTTCATCTGTAAGCCTATTTTTTTCTTCTGTGCATCCAAGGTAATGAGAGTCCTCAACGGCCTTTTGTCATCATATTGATTCACGAGGGACACACTGAAGGGGTCCTGTAGTTTACTGTCTCCAGAAATGCTTATCTTCTTTAGCGGGGTGTTCATCTGTAAAAGGTAGAATTCTAATTGCTTAAGTCACATACAATATCAGAGAAGTATGAATCATAGAAGAAGTTGTTTAACCATTTCAACAGACGGACTTTTATATAAGTACTACCATTTCCTAAGCATTAAAAAACAATTAATTTGCATACTTACGTCCAATTTGGCAGACTGACGAAGTTTGTTGATCTCTCCATTTACAGAAAACGTCTTTGTTTCTCGTCTTGCAGTCAGGTATTCCAGATCAAAGCCTCCAGTATACTCGTTCTTAGACTTTCCAAGATGGGATGACAACTGCATACCAACGGTGGTGAACGGATGTTGAAGCCCCAAACTGAAGCTGTAGTTCTTGGTGTTCCAATCATTTGAAATATCCACGAGACGAGAAGTAAGCGTTATGGTCTTTCTGCTGTCTTTACTGTATGTGAAGTCTGTTTTGCCCTCAAAAATGACCTGTCCCCTGTTTAGCACCATTTCGGAGTCGATATGGACATCCTGTAAACGAAAGCAAATAGTTTTTGTCAGATATTGTGTTTCAGATCAAAATGACATATGGCAAATACAAAGCACTAGTTTCCATATCTCAGCCGATACGGTTTTTAGAAAGCACACCCTACGAACACTATTGGATGCAAACGTACTGAAAATGTTATATAAGAAAAGCATTATAAAGTTGATGCTTAAGATTATTTCGTTGTTATTTTTAAAAAAGGTGCAAATGATCTTTTAGTCTTTTTAAAATAACTGATGATCGTTTAAAATTAAAATTGCAATTTAGATTAACTAATGAAACTGACGTTAAATTCTTAGATAAATCATCTACCTTGCCGAGTGTAGGCATCTGCAATGTTACATCAGCCTTCACAGAATCAGTAGATTGTGTCAATTCGGATTTGAATCCCACCATTTTGCTCTCATCTTTGTCAGCATCCCACATAAATGCTCCTTCTGTATTTCCTTGATTATGGGATCCCGTTATCTTCAGGCTTCTGCTTGGGAAGATGACCTTCACGCTACCGTCTGATCGTAGCATCGACATTTCATATCCATAGTGATCATTGTTGATGAACAAATCGGCTTTGGGATTATTTGCGCTCATCTGGTTTTTCAGTAAGAATGAATGGCGTGAACATTCATATTTAAGTTCCGTTCGTTTAGTATCAATTTCATGCGATGCTTCAATGTTGAGATCGTCATTGACATGAATCCGTCCTGTATACTTTGTCTTAGCGATTGTTCCCCCAACTTCGGCTCTGAATGATGTAGGCTCACGGAGGACGAGTAGACTAGATGGAGTGATATCTGAGGTATCGACATTAAGGTCCATGTCAATGCAAGTTTCTTGATTGTGCCTAACTATAATCGACTCTGAATATTGATTCCCGTCAATTTTTGATCCTGCTTTTAAGCTGAATTGTCTCACAGACGTAAATGGGGTGAACAGAGATAAGTCCGCACTCATTGAATTTCTATAATCCGTTAATACACTGTTGAGGGTAATTGATTTACCTGGTGCCCATGTGGTTTCAATGTTGGTTTTGTATTTGCCTAGGTTTCCATTATGATCAAAAATTAACTCAATGTTTTCGAAATTTCTTAGCTGACTGTTCAACTCAATTTTTCCATCAAAGCTGGAAAGTGATGAACTGCGAAGGTTTGCATTGGCCCTTAAAGCTGGAGTAAATGGCGTTGAAACAGATGCCATTGACTGGAAATTCAAGTAATCTCCACTATGTGTGAGTTGTATATCTGTTGTTTCATAACCGGTGAAAGGTGTTGAAATTTTCAAACTGACCAGTTTCGGTGAATCTCTTATGTTAATATCTGATGACACTGATATAGTTTTATCCTGCATGAAAGCGAAATTGGCTTCGGCATTATAGATTCCTGTCCCAATGTCAAGCTTCAAGTCGGCTCCAACTTGCTGAAATCCAGAAAATGGCGTTGTTATTGTTATTTGAGCTTTCAGTGGTTCCTTTGAGGCTGTTAAAGTACCAGTAAAATCATTACTCAAAACACTGGCATCAGCATTACATTCGAAGCTATCAATTGAAGCTGTATGCCTGTATGAAACTGTATTTTTTTCAAATCCTTTGAGGGATGTCTTTACAACAAGTGATGTCTGGAGTCTTCGCCATCCATATTTCATGTATGAAAGTTCGGTTGACAGCTTTTCAGAGTTCAGGCCGAGCAGAGTTTTTGTTTCAAATCGCCTAAAATTACCTGAGTGCTCCAATTCCACTGATACGTCGCTGAGTTTTTGGAATGGAGTTGTCAGTGAAAGTTTTCCAATAAGCTTTGTTTTCGTATCAAGAGAGGAGTCAATGGTATATTCGCTTCCTAGTATTTTGGCAAAAGCAGTTGTTTTGTAGTCTGGAAAAGTTTCTTCGAAATTTAGTTTTAGTTTTTGTTCGTCAGAGTATCCAGTAAGCACCGTGGACAATGTCGACTCTATCTCCAAGCTCGACGGCTCAAATTTGAAAGTTGTAGTGGATGCTAATGAATTTGAAGGACCCATTGACAGAAAGACTGAATTATAAAAGTCGTACACGTTCCCTGTGTGTGTCAGCTCAAACATCAAATCTTCTGTATCGGGGGTTTCAAGACGGGCTTTCGTTTCAATACTGTTGGGTGTCATTCTATTTTCAAAAGAAGCAAATATTTCCTTGTTAATAATGGTTAATCGTATATTTGCTTTCATGTCTGTAATATGCCCCTGTGTGTTAAAACTAAGAGCGGTATTCTTGTAACCTTCATAAGGAGTAGACACTGATAATTTGCCATTCAATCCGTCTAATTCTCCTTCGACAGAAAACTTCTTGTCGAAGAAATTGATCTTTATACTAGAACCCACATTTGGGAATTGTCCACTGTATGTTGTTTCAATTGCAGAATATTTAATTCCATCAAAAGGTGTTTTCAAAATAAAATTGCCGTTCATTCCACGTAGTTGAGCAGTCATTTCAATGCGTCTGCTAGATGGCAACTCTACACTGGCTTCTGCATTAAATCCATTGTGGCGTTTGTTAAGATTTGCAGTTGCTGTTAGCTGCTCGAAATTGACAAATGGAGTTTGTAGATTAAAAGTCAATCCCATATTGTTACCGCCCTGATAGGCCATGCCTAACGTCATCGTCTCATCGTTAAGACGAGTATTTGCCTTGACATCAAAAGCATTTTGTTTCAGTTCAACGTTAAAGTTTCCAGTAGACTTTTTCCATGGAGTTGATATTGTGTAAGAACCTTCCAGTGACGGTTCAGTTTTAAATTCAACATTCAGAGAAGAGGATTTCCCATTGTATCTTATATCTGCAACTGATTTGAAATTTGTGATTTGCCCTTTATGTCCGAGATTTATTTGAATAGCTGGTGTAAGAGACGATTGAACGGACATTTTGACGGAGTATCCATTAATTGCCGAGATCTCCAAACGACCTAAAGCCAAATTGCGACGCCCGGATTTCAGCTCAACAGAGGATATTATATTTGGCAGGACGCCAGCGTGAGAAAGCTTTCCAGTCATGGTTCTATATCCGTTTATCGGCGAGGTCAGTTTAAAAGAAGCAATGATTTCATTTGTCATATCAAGTGAAGTGTCAAGTGAGTATGTGTCGTCATCAAGGGAAAAGTCTACAGAGGCAACGAATTTTGATAGAGCTCCAGTAAATTCAAATCCTGTTTTTATCGTAGGGAAATATGGACTTTTTGCGTTCAGTCTACCTTCAAGCTTTGTGGCGGCATTTAGAGAAATATCCAATTCAGATTTGTCTCCGGAAATGTCTAGCTCAGCATGGTTTGTGAAACTCAGCATGTCTCCATCATGTCTAAAGGAAGCTAAAATGCTTTCATAGCCTGACAGCATGGTATTAATTTGAATTTTGCCTTGTAGTGGTTTCATCGTCCATGTTATATCGGTGGCAAATACAGTATCTGCTCCATAAGTAGACTTTGTTAAGGTTTTGAAGTTAGAAATGCTTCCGCTGTGATCAAAAGTGATTTGTAAGGGCTCTGTTAGAGGAGTTGTAACGTCTAAATTTCCCTTAAATGCTGATTCAACATTAAGGCCTGCATTCGCACTGACTTTTGAATGTCCATACATCAGTTCTGCTTCGAAAACAAAGTCTTTCAAATTTCCAGTGACTGATACACTTGCACTTATTGGTTCAACTGTTGGAGATGTGATTGCTAATTTGGTCAAATACGGATTTTTTGTATTGATTTGAATATCATACTCATGTTTTGCAGAATCTATCATAATGTCCCCTCGAGAATGATAAACACCGTCATCATTTTCATAGTTAAAAGATGCAGAAACTGGTCTCGTAAAGGAAGATTTAAAATGCATTATTCCGATGATGTTTCTGGTTTTAGAGAATGAAAGATCTCCCTCTAAATTGTGTTGGTTAAGAGCTGCTATAACATGGACATTGAAATCTTCGTAACTTTTTCCATCTCCAGAAACTGACATTTGAGCTCGATTTTCAAGTACCCTTACTTTGATAGACCCTGCGAGTTTTTCGTCTGACTCTGTTTCTACAATGACGCTTAACATATCTTCAGTATTGTACTCAAGGTTTACATTGGCTTTCAGATTCATTAAGTCATTATTAGCATTACATGAAAACCGTATTTCAGGCATTAAGTCGGATTTCAAATGCATTGATCCATCGAGTCCGTTTTCAATATTAGCCGAGACTGACACTTGGTGTTTACTTAATCCTACGACTATTTCCACACTTGATGAGATTGATGATTGCATCTTGTCATGATCAAAGGTTAAGGAAACGGGTGCAAATCTAGGTGATTTAATCGACGCTGTGCATTGTCTAGTCATGTCAATGCTTAGGTCTGCTTCATGTTTTTCTCCGTAAAGACCTATTTCTGCATGACTGTCAAATCCGTTTTCTTTCTTGACGATGTTATATGCGACACTTACTGTTTGATCATTGAATATTGGTGACATCACCTCTAATTCGCCTTCTGTTGGTAAAATACATTTCATTTTTAAATTAAATAGGTTTCTTGTTCCGTACAACAGCTGTGCTTTGGACTGAATCGAAGGGAGTTTGCCATTGTTGACGAATGACAATTCGATATCTTTCAGAAGTGGTGACTTGATTAAAATATTTCCAGATGCTGAACTCATTGAAATGTCAGCACTAGCCTTAATATCTTCTACAACCAGTTCAGCATTAGTCTTAAAGTCTGAGAGTTTACCTTGAAGAGAAAATGAAGCACCCATTTGACTAAAACCGCTAAATGGGGTTTTGACGTTGATATGAGAATCAATTGTTCCTTCTAGATTCAAATTTGCGTCCATTCTGAATTTTGATTTTCCTCCGTACATTAAATCACTTGTAACAATTGCATTTGGTAAACTTCCACGACCAGTAAGAGTGACTTCTAAGTCATCGGTAATTGGTGTTGATAATCTTATATTGCACTGTGCTTCGTCGATCAGATTTACTGATAACATTCCTTCAGATTTTTGACCTGCATAAACAAATGTAGCATCTGATTTGAAGTTTTTCATAGTTCCGTCAATATTGAAAGATGACTTTATGTTTTTCATTAGAGGTGAAATAATTTTAAGGTCACCGGAAAACGGTCCATCAATCTTCAGGTCCAATTCAGAAATTAAAATGCTTTTCCTGTCATATTTGGTTTCAAATTGTGAATTGAAATTTGTGGCTTTCCCGTTAACAGACATCGTTACAGCTACATCCTTCATCAATGGCGATTTGACAGTAAATGTTCCGTCAACATTTGGAGATATTATAATAGAAAGTCGTCCTTCATGCGTTTCCTCATTAAGCCTCAAACTTGCCTCGGTCGTCAAACTATTGTGAGTTTTAGAAAACACAAAGTTTAAGACTGTGGTTTCAAACTTTTCAAGCGGTGTATTTACCGTGATTGTTACGGTCACTGGTGATATATCTGAGACCAAACGGAATTTGGAAACACCATCATAGGTTGCCAGACATTCTGCTGTGAAAGAATCTTTTGTCATATGGAGATTGAATTCAGCAGTTGTTCTCTTTATCCACGGCATATTAGTACTAATTTTGCCAATGTATCCGTCATTTACTGCGTTAAAAACTGTTTCAAAGTCAATCTTTTGCTGGCCAACATTAACCTCCCCTCTAGTATTGAATTCACCATTGTAACTGAGCGATACATCCATGTTTGGGACTGATGAGAATTTCGAAATCAAGGAGGCGCTCATTGTTAAGGTTGTTTCTTTTTCGAAAGATGCTCTGAAATCCATTGATTTTTCGTTGATTTTGAATTGACCATAAGTCTCTATATCAGTCATGCTTCCAGTGTACCTTATTGATGAAGAAATTGATCTGTATTGTTTCAAAGGTGTACTGATTTCAACGGCTCCTATGATGTCTTTAGATTTATCAAAAGATACAAGTACTGAGCTTCGTTTTCTATTGATAGAAAGTTCTCCTTGGCTTTTGAAATTTGAGAGTGGACCCTTATGAGAAACACTGGCTGTGATGGATTCCAGACCATCAAAGGGAGTGCTGAAATCAAGTTTTCCAGTCACACCAGTTTGAGTATCAAGATTAGCGTCGGCCTTTATAATTTTCTTTCCCATGGACGCCTGAACAGTAGACACAAAGCTATTATTTCCTTTTCTTAAATAAAAAGCCAAATTGACAGGTTTAAAGTCTGGGCCTTTCAGGTTCAATTCTCCCTTCATGTTGTCAATGTTCTGGAATGCTGCATCTCCTATGTACACTTTTCCGTTGCACCTATACTGCATGTTACATTTGAAACTGTCCATAGAGCCTGCGTGCTTGATCGAAAATTGCTGATTCTTTAAAAGTGCAAACGGGCTCTTGAAAGAAACTTGGGCATTCAGGGACGGATTCAGTTGGAACTGAATATCAGAAGAAAGTCTTTGTTTACCAGATCTCGCCCTTAGTTTTGTTGTGAATCTACTTAATTTACCCCAGTGGTCAAGCGATATCTTTACATCATCAAAATATGGACTTCGAATGGCCAAGTCGACGTTGAGCTTTCGAGCAAAATTGTATGACAGGTCGACTTCAGATATATCTTTGTTTAATTGTATTTCTAGATTTGTTTTAAAATCATACGCTGATCCATCGTGTTTCAATGTGATTTGGGAGAGCTGGTATTCCTTGATTGGCGTTTTGATAGTTATGGCAACATTAATGGCTGGTTTCGTAGCTAGCTTGACGTCGCCCGAGAACTTCTTTGGACCTTGTTGAATTTCTACATGCGTGTTGAATTGACCAGGAGTACCCGCATGCGCAACAGACGCTTTCAGATTTTTGAATCCTTTCATGGGTGTTTGAATGGAAATCTCACCATTCACACCGGATGTCACATCAATATTTACGTCCGTAGAGTATGTTCCGAACTTCGTGGCGGACAGTTCAAAATGGGTGTTAAATTTCGCTTTGTTTCCTTCAAGAGTTTGCATTATTTTAATTGTCTTCCATGATTCGAAAGGTGTTCGTATGCTTATATCAGTGGTTGTTTTCGGACCACTTGTGTAAGCAACATTGCAACTTAGGATGTCTTCGCCATCAATAAGTTTAACAGCGGATGAGAATCCTGCGAGGGATCCTTTATGTCTCAAATCAAAGGAGATCATTCGTGTCCAAGTTAACTCACCATGTGCTGTAAAATCCTCCAGTTTTCCTGTAACCTTGATCATGGATTTAATGGCGTCTGTCCAAGGTGATACAACCACTATTGATCCGTCTATGCCACCGATGCTTGAAAGTGAAGTGTCAAGGCTTAGTGTTTGGCCGGGTTTGTATTCCAAAAGCATGTGATTGGCAAATTTATTCATAGGACCACGGTGAGTGAACTCGAAAACAGATTTTGGGAATTCTTCAAAGGGCGTTTCCAATCCAAATGAGAATTTTAAATTCTTCAAATTTTCGAAATTGTAGGCACTGATCATTTTAATTATCTGTCCTGGCATATATTCAATAGTGATACTTGATGTTCTGTCACCGTTGACCTTTTCACTTCTAATGGAAACCTGACTGTAGGCTACCTCTGGATATGGAGTGTTTACCTTCAGGTTAATTCCAGTCCTCCTGTCGAAAGATCCAGTAGCTGTCCACCTCTTCAAGAATGGCAGCGCTTCGCATCTAGCCTGGAAATTTTCAATTGTTCCTTTTACCCCGATTTCAGCAGTATAATCTCTTGTGTATGGAGATTGGAATGTAATCTTAATGAATTTATCCTCTTTTAAACTGTGCAGAGACTGGATGCGAATGATTTTACCGGGGGCATAATCCACGGAGGCAACGGACACGATTCCGTTCGATGTTACTTGTCTGGTTCCTTTAACGTTGATATCATTGAATAAAGGTGAGGAAATAGAAATCGAGGAATCTATGTTTGTGCTACTGTCCTGGCTGTAAGAACCGTCCAGAGAGATTGATTTCTGCGGTGAAAGTTTTATGTCCATGTGCACTGTTTTCGGCATTGCTTCATAAGCACTCACTAAACTCATCGTGATATCACCACCAGATATGGGATTGGAAATAGCAATGCTAGACTGAATTTGGCCATTCTTTCTTAAATATTTGCCTTCTGCAGATGCAATTTTCGTGCCGTCACTTAAAACTGTCATACTTGAATCAATTTGTCCGGATCTGTGTTCATGGCTGATTTGTGCAACTACATCGCTTAAATACCTGAATGATGATTTCACCTCAAGTGCCGAGGAGAGAGATCCAGTTGCTTCTCTGAAGTGTTGTAGCCCGCTGTATTTGATGTTAAGGTGTTTATTCTTTCCCCATGTAATATCTGTGGACGTTGTGATGTCACTCAAAGTATTCGCGTGGACCCAGGTAGCTTTCATTTCTTGTGATGGTGAGTAGATATTGAATTCTCCATTATTATTGATGTTCCATCCGTTAATATTGTGTTTAATCATGGTTGATATGCCGTATTCCTGTTTATTTTTCAGCATAGTCAAGGTAGTTTGCAGTTTGCTTCCGTCGTTGAAATACGCGACATTTAACTTGGCAGTTTTCAAAGATTTGAAAGAGGTTTTAAGATTTATTTCTCCGCGTACATTTGACTTCCTGTCATCTGATGCATTGTCAAAGGACACGTCGATTTGTGCAGACTGTTTGTTCCAAGATGCCTTTCCAACGGTTGAAATTCCGGTATTCATCCTATGTCTTAACGATGCTTGCATGTTTCTTAGGCTAGCAAATGGTGTTTTCGCAATTATTTCTGCATTAAATGATTTCAAAGAAATCGGCCTGTCTATCGTAATTGTGCTTGAAATTATTTTCTTAGGGTTCCATTCGACATCAAGTTTTGTCTTGAGCTCCGAGCTCTTTGTCTGTTGATTTACAGTTACAGATAATTTTTTAAGTGTTTTGAAAGGTGTCGACAACTTGAATTGTCCTTCCGTCTCCTGCATACCGTCCTTTTCATACTGACCGAAGATCGTGTCTACTGCGTAAATTTCATTTTGTTCCCACTGCATATCAATATGAGAATTGTATTTCTTGCCTGCGAAATGTTTAACATTAAAAACAATATTTCTTGAAGGATACTGGATCGTGAATGATCCGTCGATGTTGTCAATACCTGTCATCTTTCCCTTGGTCTTAATGACGGCTCGTTGAGAATCATCTTTGTCGGCATTCCAGCGAAGATCAGTCATGCTTGTAAACAAATCGTTTACCATTTTCTGTTCAAAGTTAGCGACGATTCGACGGGATGGGTACTGAATGTCTGCCGAGGCTTCAATTGCGTTATTGGAAATCATTTTGGTAGTTGTGGAGATGCTGTATTTCTTCGATCCCTTTTCAAAGGTTCCTGTGGTTGTAAGCATTTTCGGGCTATGATTATAGGCACCTTGTATGGCCATTGGTTCAATATTGTACAGATCTAGTTTTGCGTTTAAAGTCAATTCTGACGGGGAAACTTTTATCCAAGTGGTTTCAATTTTGTTCTTCATCTTCCCAATTCTCGCATTCAAGATGCTCAAGAATGTGGACGGTTGTGTCTCCTTCAGGCTCTGTGATATTGAAATCGTCTTACCGGGTAGGGAAAGCTCAAACTGTCCTTCGAGGTCCTTGAGATTGTCCGATTGATCTTTAAGGCTGATGCTTGCTGTAGCAGCATTCTTGTTCAGGCGTAAGTTAACATTTGTGTCAAGTGATTTAGGGTCATGTTGATGTTTCAGTTTGGATACGATTCGAATATCCTGCAAGTAGAAATTTTATAATGTATTTTTCGCAGTATGCGTATAACAAGACTTGAATGACAGAGAGCAATTGCATAGAAGATGTTTCATAGTATATCAACCAATGTCATGATAATATATTACATAATTAAAACATTTTTAAGAAGATGTATAAAATAATATATTGTTTTCGGTTTTAAACCATTTCTTTGACTTTCCGTTAGTTAAGCACCAAAGCATATCAACTGAATAGCATATACCGGATGTTTATGCAATATCTGGTTCATTTACAACAACTGTTTGAATTGCTAGACAGGAACATGACATGATTGCCCATTGATCCTAAGGAGTTATATAGCTGCGTTTTGTGCAATCACTATTTGTCATTGAAGTCAGTGTCCCTAAAACAGGCATTAGTTTGCGTGACATAATAATCATTATTTTTCACCGACAATAGAAATACCCTAAAATTGTTATAGAGGCGATGTCTATATATAAGCTGTCTAAATATTGAATCGCAAAATGACTAAATGCGTGCTTGAGAAATATTAAGAAATGAATTCATGAGATTTTGTTATTGTTCGCTTTAGTTAGTCGATCTTTGTATATTATATGTGTTTATTGGGCGTGTTACACACACACGCGCGCGCGCCCAAACATACCAACATCATGTTAAATCATGTTTTCTCTTAGTGAATATGTTTCTTTCAGAATAAAGTAGTAAAGTTTATCTAACACTAAATACAAAAAGATGCAATTAGTTTTATCAATCAGTTCGAAATTAACATTGAAATAACCAATCAATACATGTGTGTGGTGAAAATACGCGAAAATGCATAAACATTTTGATTTACACTGAAATAGTACATTTGAATTCTAATTTGAGCCTTACGGTCACGTACATTGCGAATGCTTTATTCTGTGAAGACCATTATTTTGGAAGCGGTCAATATTCATTATCAGTAATGTAAGAACTTTACGTTCTTGGTATGCGCGCGTCTTAATGTAACGTCGTCATGTTGGCACGATGTTACGTTACGTCGCCCGCCGTACTTTTTGTATATATCTTACGTCATGTCTTAACTGTTAAATCTTGTTTTGTTTTGTAAGAGCAACGCCATTAAGTAAGGACGGAAGAAATTCACAGTCGGTAAGAACATTTTGATTTATCATAACATATGTATATTATAATTATTTGCAGATCATTGCTATATATGTATTCATGTTTAATACAAATGTATATAAACATATAGTTTGCTATTAATATTTAGATTTGAACATTGTTTCAGCGTTAATGTAACGTTGAAGCAGCGTTGTAAGGACAATGAAACAATGCGTGTATGCGTGTGTGCGTGCGTGCGTGCGCGCGTGTGTGTGTGTGTGTGTGTGTATTTTAAATGTCGTAACTGTTTTTACATGTACCTGATTGGACATTGTTTGATTATACAGTTTATCTATGTAGATCTATCTATTTAAGCTAAGAATAAATTATTTTCAATACTTAAGAAGTAATGATTGTAAATAGTGTATACACAGATCATAGGCAACATATGTCTCTGATCAGTGTATAAACTTTTTGCGTAACATTAAGGTTTATTTCTGTTTGCATGTATATATCTTATATTTATAATTGTTTATTCTCTGTGCAGAGAAACGTCAAGAATAAATGCCGTGTGGCTAAAAGAGACGCATTTCTTGAACTTCGACCGTCCGAAAACAAGTAGCCCCTGACGCCGGGAAAAGGCGTTAACAAGTAACATATGCTGCAACATTGCATTAAACGAATTTCCTGATAAATATTTTATGAGAAAATGCATGCGTTATATGAATATTTTAACATCTTAAATTATACATACATTTCCTTTTCTGAACTCTCCTGAGAATTCAGCAGAAGCCTTTGACCAACTCCTTATCGCTTTGTCTAGGGAAACCAGCATACTAATCTGCTTGTTTGTATCTTTAGCATCTGGTCCATAACTTATGTCTGCATCGATTTGAGAGTGTTTCTTGTTGTGATCAAGGTTAGCAACCAGCTTGACATTGTAATCTGGATTAAGCTTTGATGTAAAGCTCCTGTAACAATATTAGCATATAGGTACGTGTTATTAAATACAATTGCATGATAATGTAAAACATTGTCATGTTTTGTTAGGCCATTAATGTGAATAATTGTGCATTAAACATTAAAAATATGCCTCTTACCAATATAGAATTCTTAGCATATAGCCGCTATAGATTTGCCGTCATCATGCAATTAGAACTAACAATATTTATATCCAAAACGTGTCAAATTTAAAAGAGAGTTTCAAAAATATGTGTCTTTCAATTGTTTGGCCCATGTGACCCGTCACATTCATGCTTATTGTTTGCAGTTTTGCACATATTTTTAACGCATAGGCCATATTTATTTGAAACGAAATACAACATTCATGTAGAAATCAAATAATTAGTAAGTAGTGTGATTACAAAGAAAGTTACACGGCATGTCAAATTAACACAACGAAAACTTCTTGCAATTTTGAGTAAATTTAAGTAAGATTCTTTCATTTAAAAAACAAACTATTTTCAAAATGTTTTGTAGCGATAATGATATACATGTATATAGGAAACTTACTTTTGAGTTCGCAGCTTTGTGAGTGCTTTGCTGCTAAGGTTGATAATTTTGGACACAAACTTTATGTTGTCTCTTGCCACCTTTCTGATTACGTATGTCAAGTCTATATCAGTAGCTAGTGTCTTCATGTTGCGGTTATCAAATTTCGACTTCATTTTCAGATCCATAAGTGATGATTTTAGATCCAGGTTAACATTGTAAAGTTTTCTTCCACGACTGTACTGCTTTACTCCGAAAACGGCTGAAATGGACGAGGAGAGATCATCAGCACTTTCAAAAATTCAATTATAAAACGTGCTTTTGAATGAACGTCTTAATTGAATTCAAATGGATATCAAAGTTAGAAATAATGTCTTCTGTTTAGATGAATTGTGTTTGTTTCTATCAATTTTGGGCAAAATATACTACATTCCAGAGAGAACGAGAGGGAACGGGAGAAATCGGGAAACCTTACACTCTTTATCAACGAAGTCGTTTGGTCAAGGATAATGTAAACTATAAGCATCTTTTATAATAAAAGTCAACATTCACTTAATATGCAAGGTGGCATTTTCAAAACTTTTCCATGATAATGCAAGGTAATACACAAACGGGACTCAAGTACGTTTAAAAAAACTGTTAAATTTGTTTCAAAGTATTTTAAAAGACTGTAGAGAGTTCCTTTGTGATGAATCTTAATGTAAGGAAGTATAGTTCAAATCGTAAATCGCTCGTTCATTATGTAATAAAATGTTTATAGAACTATATTGTACTGATGAACATAATGGCTGTATGTTAGAACTATGATTCATCATTCTAAAATATATATTTACCCTTTTTAAGGATAATGGGTTTGCTGGTTATCTTGTCGAGTGTGGCGTCAATTTTGATGACTTTGCCAAAAATGTTTGTGTATCCACCACCAAAGGCCAGTATCTCGGCTGACGGTGAACGAACGGAGATCTGTGGTTTGTAAGTTATTTTCTTCTTGAACACAATCTTTTGGCAGGAGGCGTCAACAGAATATTCTTGATTCTTGCCAGTAGAAACAGATGCAGATACACTTACTAACTTTTGTTTGTTGACATAGGAGGCTGAAAAATATAACATAGTTTATGTTGTGAAATAATTACAGTAAGACCTCTTTCTTTACAATGAAAACAGCAGTGATGTAGAGCATCAATCTAGATTAACATTATGTGTAAAAATATAAAACAGGATAATTACCTTGGATCTTTACTGGTGGCTTTACAATGCCACTCAAGCTCATATCAAGATCGAAGACTTTCCATGGAGCGTACTTAATTGAACCTCCTAGGTCAACCAGTGTCTTGCCAGGTACCTGTACAACCAGAGTCGGGGTGTACAACATTCCAGGTCCAGACTTTTCGGAAACGATTCCCATTTTGACTTCGGATCGCAATGAGTTATCGACGTTAAGCTTTCCAGAAATACTCGCTGAACTCTTGTCAAAATGGTAGTTGCCTGTTAACAGAAGGAACAGGGGTTAATTAAACAAACCGTTACTAACTCATTTACAAGTCATAACTACACTCATTCTTAATTTATAAAAAAAATCAATTTTAAGAACATTCTTTACCTGCAAAGTTTGCCCTTTTGAATGGTGAAGCAAGACTCAAGTCTAAGGTACCATCTTTCTTGTTTAGGTTGAAGTTGATCCCAAAGTCGCGGTCTACCTGTGCATTTGGTGTTGAAAAGGCCAATCTAACGATGTTTGATTCGCCGGTCTGGAAACATATGATAATACATGTAACGTTAATGGGCCGCGTTAGATTCCATTACCAGTATGACGTTTTTGTCGTGTTTATGACATAATAATCAACTGCCACCACAATACATGAAGGTACATTTAAGATTATATATCAGACCACACAGCTACTAAATTATTTTCAGAATAGTAAACCAGTTTACAAATATCTGTTAACTAAACGATATTTAAAGATATGACTCATTTTCAAGAAAAGTGCGTGCATATATAAAGCTTTGGAAATATGCTCATAATTTGAACTTACGTGGGTTGACCTTGCTTCGAGCTTATAGCCTGTGAGTGTATCACGTTTGTAGAGGATGACAGACGCACTAACTGGTCCGGTAAGAGGGAAGTAGGGGGCGTTCTCTACCAATGAAGCGTTCGGATATGACAGTTCTCCACATACTTCAATTCCTGTTATCTTTGCAAGTTTGCTTCCGGAACAACTCTTACTAAATCTTTTATTTTCAGTGATCATCTTTTGTTCTCTTTCTAGGTCGCGGTGTACTGTGAAAAAGCTGGATCTGAAACGAATGCAGTTGTTAATGTAACTAAATAATACCTAGAAGAAATAATAACCGAAGAAATTTCGTTATTGATTTAAAAATACAACTATTTATTAGATGCGAGTGATTAAACCAACACACATCATTCTTTCATAAACATTTGCTTTGATAGATTAAGATCATGTATATTTGATATATGTATTTAATTCGAATGAGGACATTGTGCCAATCAGGATGGGTTAACACCATAACATCAACAACAGAAGAAATGTACATACTTTACGTTTATGATCTCCATTTTTTCTTCGGGAAGATCAAATTCCATGTCCAAGATAGCTCCGTCTTGCAGGGATACTTTGCCTTGAACAGCTGTACTTGTGTATAGGGATGAAACCATTTTAAGACCGACTTTTGTGACCAGAGCATCAACACTCATCGTACTAGTCACTTCCAACGCAGCACTGTTAAACATAATAGTCATATTTAGTTTATAGTTACTATTTCCGATGGATAAGCCACATAACATAATATTTAAGAAATACTAAATACTTTACCGTTGTTGATCGTCTGGTAATTCATGGTTCGGAGTTTAGACGCGTAGTAATTAAATCTCGAGGGCTTTAGCCCGAGTGGTTTAAATACACGCATCTGAACGACAAACCATGATTTACCAGACGACTAACAACGGTAATGTATTTATCATTTTGATTTTGATAGAAGCAGTAGTTTTAGAGTGAAATGTCGCTAGATTAGTTTCTGTCGCGTAGTAAATGATAACGCTATTTGGTCAAAATGACGTCATTTACGTGAAAAAGTGACGTCATTTGTTCGACCGTTGTTCATTGCAGAATCAACAACGCTAAATTTGCTCTTTATTGATAGTGACAAAGTCGCGTGTCATGTTAGAATATATTATTTATTATGAAACCATGGAATCAACCGATTTAAGTAGGTGACCGAATTATATTCGTATGTTTCAATATAATATTTAATTGTACCTTGGTTTCAGCATCCCGTGAATATCCATTCCTCTTGGCTGAGATGCTAGCTTCATCACATCAACCTTGCCAGACGCCTTTATGTCAATTGTTGCAATTCCATTGACTGTCAGATTCATTGGGAACCCAGAATATGTTGGAATCATCAAACTGCTATCCATAAACATTGTGCTATGGCTGTACTGGTAATCATTTTCCTTTGAAAGTTTTACTAGCATGTCTAAGATGTTAAAGCTATTACTTTGGAGAAGCGAGTCTATGCCATCAAAATTCATGTATCTGAGTTCATTGCCGAAGACTCTCATGTAGAGCGATCCACGAAGTTCGTCCATGACGCTCCCCATCTACAAAAAAACGAAGTAAACGGATGTAAATATATAGGTAGATCATTGGGTTGTTAAAATCATGCATAGCTAAACGTTTGCAAATACATTATATTGGTTTAGTAAATTAAAAGACATTTAATTAACATAAACTCTTGGAAATACTACTATGATACCTTTATCTTTTTGATATATTAAGTTTGCATATCTAAATGATAACATAAGTGCATACCCTTTTGTTGATTCTTTGGGCTTTGTCGGTTTTGATTGTCTGCACAGCTGATTCGTCGACTGCAGTCTGAACATCATTTTCACTGAAGTATCCATTTGGTCCAAAATACTGCTCCAAGAAGTATTCTATTCCTTCCAGGCGACCACCGATTTCAAAAAGGTTAATAGCATTACCGAAAAGGTCGACTGTCAGATTTACCATTGCAGATCTGGGAATGAATGACTTAGATGACCATATCAGATCGCTTTCGACTGTTGCCCCGGTGTTGATCTTTTCCAGTAAAAACGAACCTTCGTAATTTCTCGAAAACTTTCTCTTGTCCATGTCAAATTCTTTCTGAAGTGTTTCGTCTTGCAAAATTGACCTGATGGTTTGCTTGTTTGGATCCGATGTTTCCATTAAGTTTGTAAGATGTGACCATACGTATGACCCAACCTGATTTACCTCCTCCCTTCCTAGCATTACTTTGACCTTCTTAAGGATATCAGTGGATGGACATTTCATCATTGCCTTGTAAGCAGCGATTCTCACTTCTGAATCCTCTTCCATATCAGTAAAAATTGACATAACTGAGGACTTCTGAAATACAAAAATGGAAAACGGATGAACGTTTTGTAAAACCAGATATTGTATTAATCAGTTTAACCTAATACACGTACTACAGGGTAGCAATATAATACTGAGCTTTCAAAACGTGCATTTTATACTTACATCGGCGTGACAGGGGATTCTGTGGAAAGCATCAATGGCTGATAGTCGAATCTCAATAGGATTTGATGACTGTTTGAGACATTTGCTTAATGTAGGAATGGCTGCTGTTCCAAAACCTGCATTTCCAATTGCTCGAAGGGCAATCAATGTCTGAAAGAACAAACACATGCCTGATGATGATAAGCTAACCATATTCCTACACACTACAGTCTTCGCACATGATTTATGTTACTGACAGTCAAACCGTTAACCAGATATAGACAACTTACCGTTTGCATTGTTCCAGGTGTGACTTTGCAGGCAGGAGCAATTTTGTTTTCCAATAGACTGATGATTTTTCTTACTTCCATGTAGTTTTCGCACTCAGGGTTGTTTCTGCAGAGGCTATGCACCAAAGAGCTTACCGACAGCATTGCCTTCTCTTGGTGTGTGTTCATTGTTAAAAGAGGCTGCAAAATAAAAAAGATCCTTAATTTTTCCAAAAGCATTTGATTTCAATTGTATCGAACTGTTTTTTTAAACTGTAAATATTATTTAAAACGAGACAAATGTCCGTTACACTAAAGAAATCGATAAAGCGTATTCAGATTGACCATTGTCATAATGTCTAAAATGGATATCAGGTACAACACTCACTTTTACTTCAGTCAACATATCAAGTGTTGGCTCCTGGATAAAGGCAAGTGTGGTCAGCCACATCTCTGCTTCAACCCCAGTGACTTCATTGCCCACAAGCAACTGAGTCAGCATTTTCAGGCTAGCAGGTGTTCCGGCCATAGGTATGGCATCCAGAAAGAATTTTCTGTAACGAAACCATTCATATAACCTATTTATATACTGAACAGACATATATGTATAGTTCAAACATATCGACACAAAGTAAACAGGGTTAATAATAAAACCAAGTCTGCAATTTTCTCTATATGATTTGGCTTTCTTGCTTTAGAAGGATCATCCTTTTACAGAATTTATATATTTCACTACAACAGGTGTTAAGTGCTGTGTGGCGGCCGTAAAACGTCGCCTTGTACTTCATTCTCAGTGTTGTTATACTTTCTGGTCCTTCAATGTCATGAATTTCAACACTTTGTTTTTAAAAATTGAATACCGCTTAAACCGGTGCTAGGGGGCGTGAGAAGGAATGCATCTTTAATTACGTATCATGAACAGACTCAATAAAACCGAGTCTGGAATTTTCTCTATATGATTTGGCTTTCTTGCTTTTGAAGGATCACCCTTTTACAGAATTTAACTAAGAAGCAAACATACCAAGACGTCAATATATCAGTTATAAACAAGGTTTTGCATTTTAATCAATTATTGCTGTATGTAAAAGGTAATAAAACGTATTGCGAATAATCTTTAATAGATGTATTACTAAAATAGATTGGAATTTAATTGTCTTTACTGCGATCTAGCAAGTATGTATATCTACATTTAAGTCAGTTTATTTCTGGTGCCAATCAGTGATGGGATAATTTAAAAAGGCTAATATAAGGTTTTTAAGATTTAAAAAAATGCCAAGTTATTGTAAGTTATTGTAATCAATTGGTAATTGACCAATCTTTTCAGATACTCATGTCACTGAATGAAATGAATATACCCCATGCTAACCAAACAATTGTATACAAAAATATAAGTGATACTTGCGGTATCTCTGAAATTAATTCGACAGCTGTTTGTTGACTTTCAGATGCAATTATATCAAAATCTGTCAGTCCAATGATTACTTTAAGATGAATTTGCCACGTAATTGTGCTTTATTTCTTTATCACACAATCGACCCCATACCTGTTTTCTTTTTAGTAAAAACGGGTAAATACATTAGAGTAATTGCTTCAAGAATATAAATTACCTGACTCTTTCGTTATTCCCCATACAGATCTTTTTACTGCTTATTTTTTTGAAGACGGTTGCAATTTCAGAAGCTTCCATTTTCTTTATGGTGTAAATAAGGGAAGTAAAAAGTCGTGGCGTTTCTTGTTTGACCCCATTCTTGGTTGTTTCGCACACTTGTTGCAATTTGTCTTCTAGGTCTTGGATTGTATTTGTCATTTTATCTGGGGTATCGTGGTCGAAATGTAGTCCTGTAACCTTGGTTGCAGTCACTGTAAAATGGTAGACAAGAAATATTAAACGTCTGCTTCAAGAAAAGTAGTATCATATGTCAAGCTATTTGACCGCCCCACCTTGAGGCGTACATTTTAATAACCTACGCGGTTTTCTTATAACATCTGCATATATATATACATCTGTTCTTTATAAGTTCGAGTAAGGGACTCATTGCTCTGTAGCAAGAGGATATCCACCACGTCTAGTTCCTGTCCTAGGTTTTTCAAA
Organism: Macoma nasuta; assembly: GCA_032359355.1. Taxonomy (NCBI): domain Eukaryota; kingdom Metazoa; phylum Mollusca; class Bivalvia; order Cardiida; family Tellinidae; genus Macoma; species Macoma nasuta. The sequence goes on along the minus strand of JAULCE010444388.1, from coordinate 3,539 downwards.
TCCCTCACTTAATGTTCGTACATATAAAATGGGTTTTACATATTATGGATTCAAGATATAGAATTCAGCATACCTGACTTTGTTCTGACTTTTGATTGTCCTACAAATGTTAGGTCTTGTGTGTTGATTGTATTAGCTCCGCCGTCCTTTCTAGAAAACGGGACAAACATATGCTCTTCTTTGCAAGATGCACTGACAAGTCGTCCAGACTCCTTGACAAGTTCCTGTTGGCAGTTGTGTGTAGACTTCACGATTGGCAAGGACTGAACTTTCTAAAATTGAAATAAAATATCAAATCAATGACTTTTGACCATCGATACCACCCGATTTTACCCTGTTCAAGTTACATTTTTTTAAATAAGCAATCTAGTTTTCAAATATACATCAACACCATCAATTGTCATCAATGGTATCACTTACAGATTGTGAGTCATAAGGAATTCCTTGCAGAGCCGTCTGTGAATCGTGGCGGTCTGTACAGCTTAGCATATGTTTCGACTTCTTGACTACGACATTGTACCACCCCTTGTCAGCTGAGGTGTAATCTGTGTCACATGTACCAGCGACATCTGACTGTAGGAATTAAACAAAAAATATATATATTAATATTTGGGCAGTCTCTATCGTATAAAATCAATATCAAGTATTTTATGTGTTAATGTGAGCAACGCAAATAAATAACAATGACAAACATATCTTGCTTTCAGGCTGTTGACCCATTCTATATCATCTGGGTTTTTTCTCATTAAGAAGTGATGTATTTTTAAGATTGAAGTTATAATTGATAATTGAAATAAAATATATTCAATTGCCGTAAAGCATACTGAAATTGCACATTGAGCTTCACATTATGTCAAAATTCATAATTCAGCCGTGAGTTGAAAATTATATCCATTTCATGCCTGAAACATTAATTGGCAATTGTAAAATCAATATATATATATGACTCCCTAAGAAATATTGTGTTGGAAGATAAAATGAAATGTATACCTCTTTCACGGTCTGAGTTTGCTTGATGTCGTCCATGTTGTTCTGGAACATGGAGAGGATGCCTCGTTTGATGTTCAACACTTTGACGTCCTGGTCGTTAGCAAGACAGAGCTGTTCTATGTTTCCGTCTTGATACGAGAAGCCCAGAGGGTCTTTTTCCAATAAGGTTTTGAGGTCAGCTGAAACAACCTTCATCTTGGATGTCTCTGGGTCGTGTTCCTTGACAACAACATCGGTCAGCTGAAAGGGAGTATTCGGGTTAAAGGCGGTTGAAAGAAATAGTAAGAAAATCATCGTTGGCGAATTATTTACACTACATGTACGCAAACATGAAATGAATCTTACATGTTCGTACATACACCAACGTCATCTCAAACTTATCGTTGATACTTAATCTGGTATCAAGAATGTAAAATGCAGTCTAGCAAAACGTATAGATATATTTTTGTACATCGTGATAGCTTTTTTGGACGACAAATACAACTCCTCTTAAATATAATACTTTGAACGTACCCTCATGACGGCCTCACATTTAGTGATGAAGTCAATGTTGACTGTGGATGATAGGGACAGTCCAGCATGATCTTCCGATGCACCTTGGAGGGCTGTTCGAATCTCGTTTTCATATTTGAATTCATAGGTCGTTCCGGCTTCATAGTTGAACTGGTTTGATACTGTTAATTGGAATATATACTTTATTATTTCATAGTAAGATTAAGGATAATGGAACACATTGCTTCTTAGATACTACTGTTTCGCATTTTAATTATTTAAGATCTATGACTTTCATGTTTTAAAAAATAGTTTTTTTATTAAAAGACATTGATTTATAGAAACATTCTGTCACCTTATTGCAAGTTATAGGATAATATGTAATCCTTAGCCTGTTGTTCCCGACTACTATGACAATTGAAACAGCTTGGATCTAGATCAGACGACAATTTTCGCAGCAGACGAAAGGCTAAATCTCTAAGAAATGGGTTTTTCAAACCACACAGTAAAGAAGAGTAACATTTGTAGTGAAACGTTACCCCTTTCCTGCTGGAAGCGATTCCACACATGTGCAATACTTCGTCTGCTTCATTTTCAAACTTCACAGATAAACCTTTGTTTTGGCAAAAAATATTTGTCAAGTGTCAAACAGTTTGGATCCAGATGAAACGCCGAGTTCTTCGGCGTCTCATCCGTGTCTAAGCTGTTTGCATATGCCTCTTTGGTTCGGGGTAAGTACTGAAGGGGTAAATTATGGCATCAAAGAACTCACCAGAACATTGTTTTGCACACTGGCTTCCGATAGAAACTTCTTGTATTGGACCTTAAATAAGTAAATATAGTGTTATAAACATGGCATTACATAAGGGTGTTAAAAACTTATCATCAACAGTTTTAGACTAGTCTTAATTAGGTTTACATTACTATAGAAATGACATAACCCGATTCCGCCCCGTATGGCCCTGATGCGTGTCTGTGTTGCACAAGAATTGAGACAACTGATCAATGATTGCATCATCGTAAGAGGCAACCAATAGGACTTCAACGTAAAATTTCAATGATTGTATCATCGTAAGAGGCAACTAATAGGGCTTTAACGGAAATCGAGGTGTTAAGCTCAATGTAAATGAGAAGTGGGTCCAGCAACTTTATTTCTGATATGGTTCCACATTACCTTAACTGTGTTGCGGTGTCGTAAAAACCAACTAATCTATCAATTCAAATATTCAAAATGCAATTAAAATTAAATTAAAATTTGGTGATTTGAATAATTAGAACCATGGCTTCAACAAACAATACATACCCGAACAAGGTTTCGTTTTTTCGTCAAATTAACTCTGAGGTTCTAAGTACTAACACATATATACTGTATTTAAATGTTTTTTGACAAAAAAGCATCACGCTGAAAACTTGTTTTCTATAATTCTTAAATGTGATGTTTAAACGGTGTGTTTTTCATTGATCCGTGAGGTCCTGCACTAATGCACATATAGTGTTGATCTTAAGAAAGGTATTGTACAAATACAAATAGTGAACATTTGCTATACGGTATGTCAATAATGTCATTATGGAAAAGTGAGAACATGGGAACATATCTTGTATCAATCATCTCGGAAGCGGTTGTAACGGGTTTTGGATCAAATGTTTTTACGAAATAAATAACAAAAATAATTAACTTTGTTTTTTCCGAAACCCTCATATTTGGAATAAACAAAAAATAGAAGTCCCCGATCAAACGCCGCGTTCTGATCTAGAACTTCACTTTTTGCAATGTTGATTCAAGTCGCGCCTATAGCGGTGAGCGGGTTAACAGGTGTCGTTTATAAGAGCTCAGATACTGACTTGACTTCCGGAGAAAAAGCTGTGTGAATCTTTTCCATCACTCCTGATTTCCCTGGTATGGGTTATCATTGCTTTTGTATATATGAACAGTTACGTATTACAAAAAACAAACTAAATCATTTGATTTTTTTCACGAAAATAACTATTAGATGCCGACGTGCCAGCTATAAATCACAATAGAGTCGAACTTCGATGGGTCGAGCACTGTTGGATCA
>JAULCE010444387.1:17186-34543 GCA_032359355.1 Macoma nasuta | reverse complement strand
GTGTAAATACAAGCATCATAAGTTTTTCGTGTTATAACAAAAACGGGGTATAACGAGTTTTTGTTTTTACTGAAGCACTGCATCTGATTCAGAATTGGGAAGTATGGGCGAATTTACTATGATATAACATCTGCCAGTGTTAAGGCGCAGTTTTATAAAAGTTTTAAATAAAGTATGCATACAAGTGCAAGCGGGGAAAATTGAACATCCCCACTTTTTAACTTAAACTATAATAAGCAAAGCTACCTACAGAGGGGTGTCTTATTCGAGATTCAGCTTCGGGTCACTAACAATTGGTTCATTGAAGGCAGAAAACAGTAAGAGATGAACCTCTTATAAAGCATTTATAGCTGACAGATATAGATATAAGGCACTTATGTACAGGATCTTACTTGTTATCATCTTATCCCATCAACACCCTATTAGACGTACAGTGTAAATACAAGCATCATAAGTTTTTCGTGTTATAACAAAAACGGGGTATAACGAGTTTTTGTTTTTACTGAAGCAATGAATCAGATTCAGAATTGGAAAGAATGTGCGAATTTACTATGATATAACATCTGCCAGTGTTAGGGCGAAGTTTTATAAAAGTTTTAAAAAAAGTATACATACAACTGCAAGCGAGGAAATTGAACATCCCCACTTTTTAACTTAACCTATAATAAGCAAAGCTACCTACACAGGAGTGTCTAATTCGAAGCTCAGCTTCGGGTCACTAAAACTTCAATAACTGCTTAATGTTTCTTCAAATACACTTATAATCGGAAGCCTACTTCCAACTTGTGATTTGTATTAGAATTTTATTAAAAAAATCAGGATGGAGTGATGTGCAGCATTAGGGCGAACAACGCAAGAATGGGCAGCGTTAGAGCGAAGTTTTATTAAGTATGCTTGCTTAAATATATACAATAATTCATATACTCGAAAGCAAACTGCGCATATGTTTCAGTTCTTAAAAGTTACTATTCCCGACGAAATAAAATGTAATAATTTATGCATTTCCGTAAGAGTAGGTAAGTCCTCAGCTGTGGATTGTGTGAGGTGTATTTGACATAGCTTTTATTATAATATCCCCACTATTTAACTTTAGATATATGCAAAGCTACCAACAGAGAAGTGTCTTATTTGCATTTGAGCTTCGGGTCACTCAGCATTGGTTAATTGAAGGCAGAAAACAGTAAAATGGTAAACCTCCTATGTAGCGTGTATTGCTGACGGACGTAGATAACAGGCCCTTACTTGTTTACTTTATAATTCATATTAGGTCGACTTTTATATAATTACATCTGAGAGAGAAGTTGTATTCAGAAAGTGCTTTATGGATCGTCAAATGCATTTATAATCGAAAGCCTATAACGTACTAGTTATTTGTTTCAGGTTTTTATTAAAACAATTCAGGATATAGAGATACGCAGTATTAGGGCGAACAACGCAAGAATGGGCAGCGTTAGGGCGAAGTTTTATTCAGTATGATTGTTTAAATAAATGCAATAATTGATATGCTCGAAAGCAAACTGCGCATATGTTTTAATTCCAAAGAGCTACTTTTTCAGACGAAATAAAGTGTAATAATTAATTTACTTTCCAAAGTGTAGGTAAGTTTTCAGTAAATTGTATTTGACATACCTTCCATTATCTACCTTCTGTTATAAGCATCATAAGTTTTATGTGTTTTAACAAAAATAAGGTATATAACGAGTTTTTATTTGTTATGAAGCACCTCTTGTATGGAACCTTGATTCAGAATTGGGAAGTATGGGCTAAATTAAATGATATAACAACTGCAAGTGTTAGGGTGAAGTTTTATCAAAAGTAGATAGAAAGGTCTTGCAGGACACACCACATACAACACGAAACAGCCACCCATTTATCACAGTCACACACACACACACATCCATGCATCCACACACACGTACACACTAGTCCAAACGCACGCTACACAAAGAAGACACACATGGACAAAACTTACATAAATCTAGGGGGAAGATCGGAGTACCGCCTTGGAACGGTCAGTGGCAAACAGTTTCAAATGAAATATGCATACAATTGTAAGAGGAGGAAATATAATATTTCCACTGTTTAACTTTAGCTACCAACAGAGGAGTGTCTAATTCGCAGTTCAGCTTCGAGTCACTCACAATTGGTTCATTGAAGGCAGAGAACAGTAATAGATGAACCTTTAATAAAGCGTCTATTGCTGACAGACGTAGATATTAGGCATTTATGTACAGGATCTTACTTGTTTACTTTATAATTCATATTAGATTGACTTTTATATTACTACATCTGAGAGAGAAGTTGTATAATGAGCAAAAAAAATAAACTTTAACTTGCTCAAAATTAGATTATAATGTAGGAATTGTATACATTATGTTAAGACGGTTTCCTTTATTTAAGACAAACCATGATTAACACCAAGTCATAAGATAGGCAGAAAGTCAATAACTCAATAAGTGTAAACTAGCCATTTTGTATGCAAATGTACTCTTTGTCAAAGAAGTTGAAAATGTTTCATTAACAGTTGTTAAATACAATGTCAGAATACAAAAAAATAAAAAAATGTTCAAATCACAAGACTCTCATGACAGTTTGGGTTCAAAGTTTTGAATTTGTTAAATTACATCCCTTTGAATTAAACATACAGTGAATTTTATGCTGCTGTAATTATCAATTGGTTCAATTTAAACAGCTGATCTTTCCAGAACGCACATATCAATGAATAAGTACGAATATCTGTACAAATTTCTGCAGTAGAACCACTCATTTTTGTTGAACCATTCATACACGAAAAATCCTATAGGATATCAATGTAAAGCGCTGTAAAGTTTCATTTGTTTTATTGGTTGTATCCCGAATGCACTCATACAGCGTTACATACATTCAATGAGACGGCGCATTCTCCAGTACATAAGTTAAAACTGAGGTCATATGGGCTTCTGAAATGTTTAATGACCTCTCGATACTTTTCAATCAGTATTTATCGTTCGCTCCTAAAAGAATTTAAAAACAATTTATTTCTGGATTTTTTATTTTGACCCATTTGCACTAAATTATTTATACACATACTCATAAGGATACTACTGGTTTGTTTTAAAGATACACCAAAATCATTCATTACACATTCAAAATTCACCCTGTTTTGATTTATCCAAAATTATATATTTGCCATCCAGATATAGGCGTTTAACCGCAATGTAAAGTTTCTATTTAGCTCAGTTTATTCAGTAACGGCTTTATATCTTCTCGGAAGCCTGTTGCCTTATTGTTATTTGTTTCAGGTTTTTTTTAAAACAACTCAAGATAAAGTGATCTGCAGTATTAGGGCGAACAATGCAAGAGTGGGCAGTGTAAGGGCGAAGTTTTATTCAGTATGATTGCTTAAATAAATACAATAATATATATGCTCGAAAGCAAACTGCGCATATGTTTTAGGTCCAAAAGCTACTATTCCCAACGAAATAAAATGTAATAATTTATTCACGTTCCAAAGTATAGGTAAGTTTTCAGTAAAATGTATATGACATAGCTTCCATTATCTACCTTCTAATATATATGCAAAATTGGGTCAAACATTAGGGCGAACGGTATACGTTCGCCATAACAAAGCTGTTTATGTGGCATATGTTTTCGCCCAAAGGTAGGATTCTCTCTTATACTAGCACTTATTCAAAAAGACAACCTATTTCGTAATATATTTGTGTTCGGATTGAATATTATATTTTTAAACTATTTGACTGCCCGCATGGGTCAATGATATAGCGTCGGCCTGTCTTGTGGGAGAGGTCCGGGTTAGTCCCGGTCCGAGTCAAACCGATGACTATTCTTCAATGCATGAACACACGCAAATCATATATATACTTTATACCTCATCTCAATTATACAGTCAATGTTTGTTTTTTAAACATGTGCTTTAAAAAGTAGCGATGTTGGGTGATTTTGATATTTGTCCGATTTGGTGCGTGTGACTATTGCAGACGAAAATAATGCGTATCGATAGAGACCATACAACTTCGAGAAAATTTGCTAGATTTTCCAGCTCATTACCGGTAAAATTGTTCAAATAAATTGTATAGAGACATTCTTCATGCGCATACATTTGTATTGTTATTTAAGAAATGAATATTGCTTGAGCCACAAACAGTCGGGTAAGTTGGGTAACTCGTCGATCGATCCTATCACAAACCGTTTGAATAGTCACTAACGTCGGGAATAGTAGGCTTAAGGTTTGAAACTTGAATACACGTAGAAAAGGGTATACCGTTTAACTTAATGTGATTTATACTGGATATGAAATCACACTATTGTATAGTTAATAGTTCATGCACACATATTGCAGATCGAAATATAAAAAAGTGATTTTTATATAGTAGAACATTTATTACAGAAATGTCACAAATAAATTCAAATCTTTATACATGTACGTGCAGCTAAAAATGTCTTTATGGCTAACTGTCGTCTGCGTCTTCAATAAAATAATTCAATGCACGCGCGATGACGTCGACTTCATTTTGCTGGCAAATAAGATGACATCGACGTCATTGCTGTTGATGCACATGCATGAATCATGCGCATTGTACTTCGTCCTGTTGTGGTTTGTTTCGCGTGTCAGATGGGTATGGTCTCAGACTCCCAATCCCTTGGCCTCTCACCGCTGTGGGCTCGAGCCTCGCAAGGGGTACAATCTTTATATGTAAGAAAGCCTTCCGGCTTGTATGCGGTAGGTCAGTGGTTCTAACCGGTTTTTCGTCTGTGCAACTCAGACGGGTTTCTGTGGTCGTCTCCCTCCACTTGTTATTAGCCGGGCGTCGCGAAATAACTGAAATATGCTATCGAAGTGACGAAAACCCAACAAGAACAAGAAATATTATTGCAGCACAATGAACACATTTGCTGAATTGGTTGAAGTGTGGGTAGCAGAGTCATACTAAACATATACAAGTCTATACAGTGACTAGTTTTCATGTTAATAATGTCAAGGGTCAAATATTTTGGTTTGGCAAAGCATTTTGAACTATTAAAGATAGACATTTATGATTAGCTGAATGAGCTGCATATTTTGATTGGGTCATATGAGAAGGTCAATGTCATTAATTTAGGTCAAATGTCAAACAAATGGGTCAATGTGCATCGGGGACATATGTGTAGTGTTTCACAAACCCTCTTTTCGTGTTTGTATATGTTGCTCATAGAAGTGCATGAAAATTGTAGGTTAGTCTCGAGTCATGGGCAAATACCGCACGTACCATAATTTGTTTCTAGTTGAATAAAAACTTAATATTAGATCGACCAAATAATTTTCATTATTGAAATTCGTACATAAAGGCGACTTTATATCTTTCCTTTTTTAAAACATTCGCGTAAAGGCAACACATTTATTCTATACGACACTGATAATAAGTCGACCGAAAAATCTTTATTATAGTGTGAACACAAGGCCGCTGCGATGTGTTAAATTCGAATGGTATATTCAGAATATTGTATCGCTTTCCATGTTTAATAATCACTGCACATTTTATCTATATATGACGATTACATTACATTGATGTTTTATCTCAGAAAATTATAAATACTAAATCATAAATTTCAATTCTAACGTCTGCGCGTTTCATACTATTTAAACGTATCTCTAAGTGTGAACAACTGAGAGCCGACGTGAAAGTAACACAGCATAACCTCCCAACAATGTACTGGATACATAAACTTCATAAGAAAGCATACAAAGCCCGTTTTATTGCAAATTCAAGCTCATGAACCACTACAAAACTGTCAATACTATTAACTTCTTGTCTTACTTAAATTTAAGATCACATTACATCTTATTGTAATAAGGCTTATCAGAATTCAGGTATTAATATATTTGGTCAATCAAAAATTCTAATGATGTCTAAAGTAAACTACAAAATAAAGGGTATCTAGCATCCACACTTAGCACTTATGATTTTTCTACACTTTATACTTCTCTTCCACATGACCTTATTAAAGATAAACTTACTCAATTGATTAAAAAACTTCGTCTGTCAATAGTTATCTAATTCGGCTAAATAGTAATTCCATTGGAACAATAGTTTTACACTTATGACCTTACGAGGAGTAAATAACTGTTTACTATGATCCAACAATATTACCACGTACTGCATGTTTGGTGATCAACCATTTTACAGTTGTTCATCACGCTTCCCTCTTCGCTTGTGCGACGACATGAGTATCATAATACTCTATGAAGACTACTTTGAAATCCTGAAACGGAAGGAGTATGTCGGATATTTGTATTATGCTCGTTCTGTTGTGCCCTTGATGGCTGTTCTGTTGTTGCTCTGGCTTCAGACATATGTTGATTGGCGAAAACAGCTTATGTTGTTAATATGACTATGTTTTACATGTATTTTACAACTGAATTTGCTGGATTATTGATGTTGTGGAGCAGTCGGGCAGGGATACCGTTTTAATTACAATGTACGTCTAATGGAGTGTTGATGGGATAAGAGTGACGTTGGGTGCCCCTAAACTGATTTAAACCCCATCGGCATGTTGACTACTAACCGTTCCAAGGCAGTACTCCTATCTTCACCCTAGATGTATGAATGTTTTTGTCCATGTGTGTCTTCTTGATGAAGCGTGTGTTTGGATTTGCGTGGATGTGTGTATGAGTGTGTGCCTGTGTTGATTAAGTGGCTGTTTGTGTTGTATGTGGTGTGTCCTGAAATACTTTTTTATCTTCTTTTAAATGCACAAAAAAACACTTTGATTTATCAGAACAACATGTTTTTGACATTTCAGATTGCACACTATAACGCTTGAAAAGATATGTGAAATCGTTGCAAAAGAGCACACTTAAACTGTGTTTCGCGCACAGACAACATATATCTCAACTAATTACCTTTAATAATGTAATTAATTTCATTTTAAAATAACAATTGCAACGAAAGAGTGTTAAGATACTCCGATGAATGCGTCGAAAATACACAATAACAAAAATGGAGGTTGTGGTAACATTTATCTTAATATTGCACACTGTCAAATCATAAGGGTTGTTGCTTCTATAAAGTGACACTTTAAATCATTTTATAAAACTACACAATTAGATTTATATCAAATTATTTGTCTCTATCTCCAAAATACAAAACTACCTGGAACTGTCGGGATACCTTATTGTGTAAAAAAAGTTAAAGATAAACCGATTTTTCACATTCACGAAAAATTCCATTTTTGAAAAGTATTATATATAGTGACGACACAGTTTGCAATTGATAAAAAATCGACCATTAAAAAAGAGGGTAGTAAGTCGAAGCAGTTGTTGGTAGGTTGTTTGATAACCGAATGATTATAACTCAATCGGTTTTATTTCCCCCATGTACAATAAAAATGCAATTTAATATTCAATCAGAACCGTGAATTCGACGATAAAACGGTCGCAAACATCGGACACGCTTCCTCAATATTACAAGACGACACTTTTATGTATATGCTATTCATAGAAGTGCATGAGCTATTGCAGGTTGGTCTCGAAATATGGGAAAATACCGCCAGTAACATAAATAATGTATAGTTGAGCAAACACTTGATATTAGGTGGATGAAATAATTTCCATTATTGAAATCCGTTCATAAAAGGCAACATTTTAATTGCCTTTTTTGATTTTTTTTGCATAAGGGCGACAGTTCACATTTATATGAAACTAATATAAAGGCGACCAAGAACAAGTGGTAATAGTTCGAACCCATGTTTGCTGCTTAGTGTGAACACTACCTGATTATGGCCAACATATTTTTTGTCTCATGTTCGATAATACAGGCACATTTGATCTTTATACAAACGATATATTTTACGAATTTTAAGATCGCGACGCAATAAAACGGCTTGGATGAAACGAATGCATTCCATTGATGTGTGAAGTCAGAATCTGCAACGTTCCCATTTGCGTATTTGCGTATGACATGTATCGACATATGGTGCCTTTTTGAATCGCTTTTCTATTCATTGTTTGTCTTATTATATTTAACGTGCTACGTTAAGAGCCAATTTTGCATTCTAGCGGGATGTTTCCTTAATTAATTTAAGAAGGAGACGAAAGCCAAAAGCTGTTAATACAAAGTCTATGTTTGCGAACGTTTCATTTGCATATAATAAACAGTAAGATAAACCAATTCAATGTGTGGCTTCTAGCGGTACCTAACGCTGAAATTTCGGCATGTATTTATCCTTGACCCCTATGCCCTCATTTCTTAACCGCGAATCTTAACTTCCGGACACGTGTTTTCTTTCTTAAAATCTGGCATGGCGAAATATATATATACGTCTAATTTAAAAATAAAACACTAACCCCGGGGAAGCAAAATTACAGAACAGAGGTTTTTATATTTTCTTGACACTGCAAAAAAGATTCGACACATATATATCGATTTTAACATGATATTTTCCAAAAAACTGACAATGGCACCTAAATGTGGTTTTTAATAACCATATATTAAGATAACTTTTCAAATTGACAAAACTATCATTTTTACAATCCGATTTTTAAATTTTTACCTTTATCTGTTTCTTAGTAAACAAATTCGTGAACTGTTAATGTTTCAGCGTTAGAACTGACGTGAGTATGGAAATATTTATCAAAAGTATTAAGTACCCGGGTACTTAATGGTAAAATGTGACCTAATACCAAAAAACATTCACTTTTATGGCACCTAATGTTGAATATATATATATTTATATATGTATATATTTATGTGATGGGTGTCAAATGGTTGGAGTAGCAGTGTTTATTAGGAAAATATATTCATACATCAGATGTATATGTGATAAGTTTGAAATTTGTGTTATAATTAAAAGTCTGTAAAAGGGAGATCCTTCAAAAGCAGGAAAGCTAATTCATATAAAGAAAATAGCAGACTCGTTTTTTTTTGTCTGTTCATGAGTAGTAATTAAAGATGCACGCCCCCTAGCACCGGCTTAAGCGGTATTCAATTTTCAAAACTAAAAGTGTTGAAATTCATAATCTAGAATGACCATTTAGTAAATCAACACTGAGAATGAAGTACGGGGTGACGTTTTACGGCCGCCACACAACACTTAACACCTGATGAAATATATAAATTATGTAAAAGGGTGATCCTTCAAAAGCAATAAAGACATGTATATATATATATATATATATATCATTTGAGATAAAGAATAGAACACCTTATTATCAATGAAAATAAAAACTTAATCATAGAAGGTGAACATGACTAACGCCATGATCGTCACCCACGCCAACGCAACTGCGCCACCGGGGATATGCCGTAAGCTCCTCCTGTATTTCGTACAGGCGAGCTAAAAAGGAAACCTGCCAATATCTGACATGATAGCATTATTGCAAGACGAATTATTGACTTTCAATAGTCATTGGCATGCATGCGTATCTTACCCTAAATTTATGTCTGTTTTGTGTCCATGTGTGTCTTCTATATGTAGCGTATGTTTGGGCTCGCGTGTATGTGTGTGTGTGTGTGTGTGTGTGCGCGCGTGTGTGAATGTGCTGAGGGCCATCTTCTGTCTGTGTTGTTCGGGTGGCTGTTTGTTTTGTATGTGGTGTGGCGTGTCCTGCAATACCTTCTCATCTACTTTTATTAAAACATGTAATGTGCTATCAAGTGTTCAACATTTACAATATGAATGTATTTGACATGCCTTTGACTTTGGTACTGCAGAATAATTACGTTGTCATGTCAATGAACAATATGTTTACTAGCTTATAAATATTTCTTGTATTTAGCGTACACTGCTGACTAGATGACCCTTTCAGTGGTCAGATAGTCTTTATCTACACTGTAATGGTATATTCCATATAAAGCTTTATAAAAAAGATATAATATGTGTGTTACATTTCGAAACATCTGTCAGGTTTTTGACACACGCTTAAGAAACAACAGTTTAGTTTGCTCTTCCTTAGTATTCCATATATGCATGTATATTGCCATATTTATTAAAATGTATGTCACGTCTGTTTCCATATCAATGTGTTGATTAAAGATATGTGTTGAACATATTGTTTAAGGCCGAAGGCCCGATAACACATTTACTGAAACGAATTAAATTGCTATATATTATTAAAATTGGTTAACCCGGTAATCCTACCCTACGATTGGTCGCGCAAAGTTCGAGCTTTGCATCCTTTTGGCGTATAAACTCTCGAGCATCTTCCCTGGCCGTGTTAGGTACTTCATAAACTGACCAATCCACCAGACGGATGGGTTATAATGGAAACGCACTAATCTATCGGCTAAATCCTCGGGAACAGCAGGCGAGAGGAAGACTGGTCGCGGTCGAATTATCGACTTGATTGTCAATGTCTGCACCTGTTTATGTTTCCCATCAGCTGTATAAAAATGCAAGACATTTTCAGAGTATAATCCTAAACTAATTCAGAGAATACTAGCAGGGCGAGTTACATACACACACTTAAAGCTGCCAGAATGGCACAGAGCTCAACTAATGACGATAAACTGACCCGTATGCTGTCATTACGTGACACGCGAATAAGTCCGAATACTAGTGATTTTGGAAAAAATATCACTACATTATGTTTTGAAGCTATTAATTGTAAAACATTGTATTCCAATAGTATTGAAATTGGTAAAGGTATCTGGACTGTTCATTCATTCGTTTGAAGTAAAAAAGCAAAAGAATATAATATTTAATGATAAACCACAAAATAACAACTATTGACATAAAACTCAATGGAAGGAATAATATTCTACACCGACACTAAAAAGTACAGTGGACCATACCGGCATCGAAATACAGCACGGGCTATACTGACTGATATTCAGGATAATAATTAATAATTGAAACCAACATTTAAACTTCATCATCATTATTGCTACTAAAAATTTCATCGGACTTACGACAAAATACAAAATAATACATATGTCCTTTAAATGACGATCTGATGAAACATGAAGAAGATGCCTGATCTTAGGTTTTGCTGTTTGCACTATTCCGAAAAAGCTAATAAATGAGCGTAAGCATTTCTGAACATGTCAATAACACTCAAATATTACATGAAAGTGTATCGGTTCTCAAACTATGCATATGACAGAATCAATACTTTTCAGCACAGATTTGTCATATTTTAAAACACATTAGAAATACCAACTATTAATGTTTTTTCGAAGGAATTACATCTACGAAATAAAGCAAACAATATATAAAACACAATGTAATTAAAGGCAAATGGTTGACATAAAAATCAAAATTGACACCAAATCAACACGTATTGTTTATACGTATTTATGTTAGTGCTTTTTGGAGATAAAGATTACGATATTTGACATCTCAAATCATTGAATCATTAACTGTCTCGGAGGTTTTCCTATTTCGACAATGTTTAAATGAAACAGAATTGAACATATAGATCGGATGTCATTCGAATTGAGAGAAAGACAAGTTCATCCATATGTTTAGAATACCTTGTATGTGCATGTGTCTTTACTAATTCAATATATGTTCGACGAAGTAAAATTATGGCTGAGCGAAGTACACATTAACTTCATGTAAAGTGTACAATCATAACACGTTATGTACAGTTATAACCAGCTTGTTTAGCAAATTCCACATTGACCTCATGTTTATGTACAGTTATTGCCTCCTTCTGAACATATATCACATTAATCTCTTGTTACATTTACAATTATTACATGCTGGGTCCCTAAGGTTTACTCTGACCTCATGATTAATAAAGTACACGTTAACCTCCTTTATATAATTTACGATTTATATCAACTTACTGAGCATAATACATGTTAACCACATGTTACAAAGTTCTTATAAACATATCGTAATATGTACATTTATTACACAGTAACCTCATGTAACATGTACACTTAATACCAGCTTGCTGCACAGAATTCACGTTAATCTCATGCTATATATACGATTTATACAGGCTGCTTAGCATATTACATGTTAATTTATGTTATATTTACATGTTTTACCTATTGGCTTGGCATGGAACGCGTAAGCCTCATGTAACATGTGTAATTAATATAAGATAGCTGAGCAAAGTACACGTCTACTTCGCGATTGTCTTACAAATGTAATTACATTATATTTTATAACAAATGGTCATACTCAAACTCCCGGGACCTTTATGAGAGCTAGCAAAACCTTGACTCAGTATGAGATAATAATTCAGCATGTGATCAAATTTGAAAAAATATATGCTTGAGTTGTTAATCATATGGCCTTTTCGTACTGCAAAATATAAAAGGTGCGCCCTATGATTAAAATGATTGGATTTATATTAAGTTTAACGGACGTATTTGACCACTCACGTGAATATTTGATTTATATCAAACATCGGTCAAGCATTGTATTATATGAAGTCGGCACATATATCCGCAATCATCCAAAAGGTTGTACAATCTATACACTTCATTTGTCTACAGAAGTTAATAATTGAGGCACACACTTACACGTCATTAAGTTAGCAATACTAGTGATAAATTCGGCTTATTACAGAAAACATGAAAAACAAAGGTTGATTGATTTTTGATTAAAATAAATAAACAATAAAACCATTAAGCATGTCAAAATCAATCAGAACAGGAATAAAATACCAGAACTTTTATAAACCGTAATGTGTGTGATATCCAAAGCAACAAACACTGACGTCGAGTTATCTCCCAACATTCCGCTTTTAAGAAAGATTTAGAAGAAGGATGATAAAGATTATTTAAATAGTTTCATTTGACCTCGCAACATTGATCTAAACGGGGGTTTTGAGGATACATTTTGCATTCTAATGTGCCTTCCGGAAGCGGTTAATGAACGGAATCACTAATTATTGAAGGATTATTTGCAGAATAATTTAAAATCCGTTAACATTACCACGAGAATTGTAATTTAACAAATTTAAGCTGCAGTGTTTACTTTAACATTAACCACTTTGCCTACATAATAGTAAATTTAGAGATTTGATTCATTCATTGCCTTGGATAACGTTATTTTCTCGTCAAATATTAAGTTTGTTTTGTCAAGGAATTCGCTTCTGATGTTCACCGGCTTACCTGTCCAACGATTAATGCCAGAGTTATTGTACTCATTGCATGTGTTACTCAATGGCTTGAAGACTGATTCCGTCGTTTTCTGACCTGACTTCTCTTTGTTCTGTAAGTGCATTTTCCTTGGCTCGCTAATAATTAGGGTCCTGTTAAGAGCGTAGGTCATCAGTAAACAGTTGGTTCTGTGATGAAATTGACAGGCATAGCCAACTCCATTTCGCGGATAGGTACATAGCAATTTCTTTGCTGTATCGCAATCTCTAGGGTTCTGAAATGGTCATTGCCAATCTAAGCCCTTAATTACTTTATCAAGCACATGCTAACTCTATCGACGCCAATATGGCTTACGTACAATGTTGCAAATGATGCAGTTTCAGATCAGACATCTCTTGAAAAGGCATATTCTAATTAGGGACCTTACTTACGGCAACAACATTCATCCCGGTTTTGGTAAATCAAAATAAGTTTCAATTATTTGTGTTCCTTATTGGTTATTTTACTTTAGATAAGTAGGTACAACTGATTTGTTTTAAGTTAGTACGGAATGGGTTAAGAATTGAATTATTTAAAGACGGAATAAATCACTAAGCATGAGTAGCAATTCGTTTGCTTCAGCCGTGACTGTCAACGAAAAGTGTTGTACCATATCTGTATGAAAAGTTATTCAGAAAAACGATGCGTTAAACTGGATTGCAACGGAATACACTGACCGTCACCGTTCTGCTAACACCATGTTCAAAGTAACACAAATATATATTCTGGATTTCGGTAAAAAAGCAATTCCACTCATACCTCGGTATTACATTATTATGCAAGCGTTGATTGAATGACTAGTGGCATGACAAAGTGCACATTAGTTTTCGACATGGCGTCTGATCAGGGTCTACTTATTTAAAGTGTAAAGAAACTCAGGAGTAAATTTGAATGAAAAACATTCATTATTTGTTTATGCTTAGGCTATTAATTCACTCTCATAATTTAGACTTGAAATGACTCTTGCGTCCACCAATATGGTAGCGTTTTGGGGTATTGAGTCTGAAACTTGGTTAATGTATTTAAGTTCAGATGTCTCGTCGAAAGTGTAGAATGTCATTTTGATCAACGGTATCCCTGTTGTTTGAGTATCCTCTCGTCCAATGACTCCGACTAAAGTTTCAATGAGACATTAAAAAATCGATAAAATGTTATCAGCGAATTCTATATGCATGCCCAATGGTATTGCCACTGTCATCACCTGTAGGTAGTCCAACCTTCTCTGCACGAAATTCCCAAGCTTCAATGACTCCTGCAATCTCCAGTTTGACAGGTTATCCACTTCATTGGCAAGTTTGCCAAAGTCATTACGCATAATCCTAGAAATAATATAATTTGTTTGGTAATTTTCAGATTTCATTGCATCGCTAAGCAACATATTATTGTATTACATTATTCAAATTTGACTACTGCTTTAAGAAATTTTTAAATGTTGTCATGGTCAGCTGTTTATCAAATTATAAAAAAAAAACATATTGCGTGTTGGGTTTAACATCTGATAAAGGGTTCTGAAGAAAATGTTTTTTTTTAAAGCTTTATTTTAAAGATTATAATGTTGATAGCTAGAGAACGCTTTATTTAATGGACGCCAGACGTCCATAAAATCAAACTAGAATCAAACCAAAACATTTGTAATGATTTCCAGTTCCCATTGCTGCCGGAATTCGGTTCCATCTGTGGCGGTCATAATTTTAAAAAAGTCAAATCTACGTCTTAAGTAGGATATTAATTTCCAAACATCTATCGTCAGTAAAATAAAACCTGCTGATCAATAGTTTAAATCAAGTTTTACCATTGGCAATACAGTGGATTCCGTGCGCACCAGATTCGTGCGCTTATTCAGACGATACAATCAAAGTGCTACATAGTTTGGTAACTGACCCTATACATGTCCGTAGCGTGTCAGTATCAAACCCATTAAACAATGAAGATCAAATGAAGATCAAATAGTCTGATACTATTGTTGGATACCGTTTATAAAACGTCTACTGTTTAACGTACACACGGTTATCCACTTCCCTTAAGAGCCTTTAACTCGTTAACTAATGGTCAGTAAACTATGTAAAGTCAATAGGGATATGTTTTTGACACATGCTTGCTAGTTACTGATAATCATTTCTACGTCGGACGTAAAAGAATACTGGTTTTCATAGATTATATGTTTACTGAGTATGTTCTAACTGAAACCTTGAGGCATCCGTTCATTTGGTATCTTACGTCCGTCCGTACACCAATATATATGCCCGTCCGTACACACTCCTGTACTTTTCGAATATAGTGTGTTATCCTTTTTCTCCCACACAATCGATTGAAGTTGCTTGTGAATATGGCCGTAAAGAAAGTTTGTTTGACTTGTAATATTGCGCATGTTTTAACGTGCTTGAACTTAAGTATAGTCATTCCGTCTTTATCGAACCTATTTGTGCCGGTGTTACTTATTATCAGAAAGCCTATTGATCGTATATTTACCAAACAGCTTGCGAACATTTCAATGTCAGGCTGGTGAGAACACGAATGCGCTTAAAATAACGATATACCTTGACCAGATTGGTTAAATTTTGTTGGACGGGTAGACTTGTGACTTATTATAAATATATGAGGTAGTCAGCGCGGTATGCTAGAACACATAAAGTAAAACAGTTATGACGACTAGACTGACTCGACAACTAATGTGATATAATGTATTTATAACTATGAAGCGGACTATATCAAAACGAAGTGTACCTCTTCTTCGCTGAAGATAACAATACATATAAGACATGTTCAAATCCAAGAATGCAAATCGCATGAAGCAAACACTCCATTTCCGAATTTCCTCTGGGATGTTTCATATATCAATACAATCATCTAACGTAGAAAATACAGTCGACTTTGTTACGTCGAAGTCGGGGAAACTTTGATGCTAGTTCAATTTGCACGATTATCAATTTTAATCGTTTTTTTTCCCATAGGCGACTCAAACCACCATTGCAATAATTGCCGTTAAATATCAGACGTTGCCTTTTTCTTTCAAAAATGCATTTAGTCTGAATATTAGGGTTCCGGAAAAATAAAAGTTTATTTGATTCATTATTGTTTTTATTTTGTTAAAACATCAAATGCATAACCAATTACAAGCGACACATATACATTTGGTGCCGATAGGATTAATTAATATATTCACAATGGTTTGATTTACTGTGACAAGATTGCACATACGGTAGATAATTACTACTCTTAGTTAGCAGCTGACTTATTGTATTTAAAGATGTACTGTCTTTCGTCTGTGAAATAAGCTTGTCCAGCTCGCTCCTCAGAAAGAAACCAAAACTCCAATGACACCTGGTCAACCTACCTCCGTACAGCCTCGTACTCAAGACTCGGTCCTGCCACTGCAAAACATACAATAGTGAAGAGTTGCTTTGATAAATATATGCCACTTCATTTATAGTCAGTCAGTGATGAAGGTTGGATTAAATGACCAGTGAGTAGTATATACTGAACAATTATTGAAGTGTCATTAACGCGTTTAAATATTTTACGCATAACTAGTGATTTCACTTTAACATTAACGACTTAAAATGTTTGGCAACGGTGACCGTTGACCTTCTGACCTGTTAATCAAAAGGAGTTACCATCTGGTATAGGCCCATCTAAAGACCAAGTAAACTTCGTTTATCAAAGGTATTGTCTTGAAAGCTTTTCACTATGAATGATCACTGTGAACGTGACATTTAATCTACTGACCTCAAAATATACAGAAGTCATCTACTGGTCAAAACCTGGTCACATATAAAGTGTGTAGGTCACGCGTTACTTTGATATTGTTCAGTAACCCTTCAGTGTACCGACAGTTCGAAAACAACAACCAGACCAACCAATTTGCAAATGATGCATTTATTACATGCACCAAGTGTTTCAGACGGTTTCATTTGGACTGTGTAAATGAGGATTTTGTAGTGATTTTGGAGGAAGTACCATTTGAATGCAAGTATTGTTAATGCATGCATACTTTGTGCATACTATGTTGAACACTGCCTTGTTTTGGTTGCTCCTTGTGTCAGCTTTCAAAATAGCGTGTGCCAATTACATGCAGATTTGCGTGAACTGATTCGTTCAATTTGTTTTGTTAATACAAATAAGAAAACAGTGTCATGGAGACCCACGATGGATTGTTTTGTTGAAAAAAATGTAGAACAATACAACTTATATTATAAAATTATGAATCGTTTATTAATATAATCTTTTATAAATTTAATTGATGGAATGCCGCGAGTGAAGCGGGCAAATTAGGCGTTGAAA
>JAULCE010444387.1:0-17176 GCA_032359355.1 Macoma nasuta | reverse complement strand
ACGAGGAATCTAATACTCTACTCTACTCTAGTTAACCTTTTAATGAAAGTCGATCAGCTACTGCGCATGTGATAGCAATGTAAGCCCCTCCCTCAATTAATGCTTTACTTTCTCCGAAGAGAATTTATAGATATTATGCCTCTAATATTGTCGACAGCTCGTACGCGCATCTTACATGCATTGAATCATAAAACATGCGCATTTGTAATATTTGAATCACTTTGATTCACGCGTCTGTTCTAGAGGCACGCTGCTAGTTTGAACCATATGTATGTCGTAAAGTAAAATACATTGTGTTAGATGTCACATTATCAAGCGTGTGTGCGATCATGGTTCACCATGTTCGTAGAAAACTGATTTTATAATTGTATAATCGTCAACCAGCTTGGACCCAGATCAGACACCGAGTGAATAATCGTCTAATTGGACCCCAGCTGCTTGGCTCCACCAATTTTAAGACAAAGTTATAAGATTAAGCAGACAAGAATTGAGCGGATTATTGTTTGTCAGCAGGATACGGGCGGGGGTCCGGGAAGTGCTGGTAACTGGTGCTCTTTGTTTGCTTTCCCTAAGCGTAATGGGAGACTGGTACCAGCTACATCCGGTATCTCCCTATAACATTAACGTAACAAAAAGGGTTAACACTATTTCAATGGGGAATTATTGTTTATTGTATGCACATGTGTTAATGGGATCATTTGTTTTAAAAACTCGACATTGTTCGGTATTTAAGTCAGCTATGCTCGGCATTAGATGCCTTATTCGGTAATAGAGTACCGAGGTAAGGATTTTCGTATCCATTTAAAATACGTTTTCGCAGACCTTGTAAATGGGGATAAGAAGCATAAGGTAGTATAAACATGAAATACGATCTTGAATCTTGAGATACAGCGTTTTGGAATAGCGGCACCTATTGCCAAACATACTAATTTTATAAGTGTTCGGTAATAGGCGCCCGCTCCAGTTCATTTCGATGTAAACATTTGAAATAGGTGGCGTCTGATCTAAAACTTTACTTTTGTTTATGCATGTTTGCATCATTGGTACCGAAAGCGTTTATAATAATTTATCGTCAATTCAGCACAATGTACTCACATTTGTCATGCAAATGATTACAGGTATTTTCTTTTTCATCCAAATGGTTCTCCCTGAAACAAAATAGAAAGGACAGTTGCATGTTACCACTAATCCTTTCAACTCAATATTTTCCTCAAGCTCATATTGTAAATTTAGACTTTGCTCATGTTTTTACAGCGAAGTCATAAAGAGTTTGACTGTATATGAAAACATAAGTCAGACGAAAATAGTGTATTGTGAATATATTACGCGTTTTCATAGTTATAAATACATTATATCACATTAGGTGTTTATGAGATAACTGCTCAACGTTGTCCATATGAGTCACGACTGAATGTTATTGTGCGAAATCTCGTCTTAAATAGTCAATGACGATGCGTCCCAGTATATATGAGCAGCATTGTACGGTTTGAAGGAAAATTTAAACCTTTAGTTTTTTTATTATGACGCCATTATTAGCATAGTAATTTGAACAGCATTTTATTGATTTTACCCTGGCTTTGTTGCTAGATCAAACGATTCCTTGTGATGTGGTGTTAGACGTTCAGTCTTTGCGTGCTGTTCGGTGGCTGCCGGTGTTTGTAGTGTTTCCTTATACAACATGTAGTAGCATATGCACACTATAGCAGCGGCCCATGATATCACACAGAAAGCCAATTGACTACGACTCGGCATTATCTGGTGTATCCTTTGTCCTTCTGTCCTCGCAATATCTTAGCAAAGCAGAATTGACCTGCAAGAAAGAAACCAGGTTTAAACATTCTTTACTACTTACCCGATTCACAATGATTAGTTTAACCATTTTATCTTGTTATATGTAAACAAATATATTTCTTAATAAGGAGGTAGGCAATCAATTGTTTATATGAAAGAGTCCGAACAATGAACACGACTGTGTTGTAAGACACTGTAGTATAAGAATTATACAGCTACAGTTGATTAAATTACGTCTGTTTATTTAACATAATAAATTACATGACATTTCATTTTCATTCCGTCACGGTATAAAAATAAGATGACAATCAAAGATGATTTATACAATATTATGATTTCAAGAACAGTTGCAATGAGACATTAAACGCACATGCTGCAAAACAGCTAAATATTACTACAATAGTAGCTAATACACAATAACTAGTGATGCTAGAGGGGGATAAATTCGGATTGCAGAATAAATACAAATGGAGTTTATGCCTGAATATATAAAAATGAATGGTGTAGCAGTTAATATTCCACTGGCTCACATAAATGATTACAGTAAGTAGTCGTAAGAATGTAGTGTACAAGTCGCTAAAACAGCAAAATGCTACTTCCACACCGACATAACATTCCTACTAGTCTAAAAATTGGCTGAAACAAGGAAACTATATAGATAAAAATGAAGTGTATGTCTGAATATATATGAATCATTGGAATAGTAGTCAATATAGCAATATATCAATTACCACATTGACACTAAATCCAACGTGCTAAAATATCGGCGAAGAAGAGTCGTTACCTACGGGAAGCACATAAATGATAGCGCTAAATAATCGTAAGAATGTAATGTACAAGTCGTTTATATAGCAAAAATGTTACTTCTACACCGACATTACAATAATTCTGTTTCAAATTTAAGCGGAAATAGGAAAATTATAAATGAAAATTAAGTTTATGCCTGAATATAAAAACCCATTGAAGTACTAATTAATAAAACAATAATTCAATTACCACACCGACACCAAAATCCCACTGGCACAAATTTTGCGAAGAAGAGTTCGGGTAACATTCCCATCAAGCTAAGGATAATAAACTATATTAAAGTCAATGTCATCTCTTTTATCATATATTTTAGTCGAGACTATTCCATTGTTTATAGATATATCTAAAACAAGATATGCTGCTGAAACATCCGATATATTAGCCTTGATTAATTTCAGTTCTTTAGGGTAATATAATACACCATCATTATTATCAAAATAGGGGTTATCTATATTAAAAATGTCGTCCAAATATCGAAAACTGGTTTTAAAGGCACTTATTACCTCAAATTGTGACACAGGGTTAAAAGGAAACATGAAATCTCTCTTATATCAGTTTTAAAACAAGTCTGCGAGCAGGGGTGCGCAATTTGTACCCATAGGAATACCAATAACCTGACAATCGATGTATGGCATTCCCATAGCGTACACAAATGTTATTAAGAAGGAAGGTGGGTGCTTCACAGACTTCAGAACAAGTCCAAATAGTATAACGCCCAACTTGCTTATTAGTAAAGAAAGTAGAAAATAGATCATGCAAGCTATGTCAAATACACCTTACAAGATCCACATTTAAAGCTAACTTACCCTGTGGGAGCAAATGAATGATTAAGCTAAATAGTCGTAAGAATGTAATAAACAAGTCGCTAAAACAGCACACTGCTACTTCTACACCGACATTACAATCATACTAGTACAAATATCGGCGGAAAAACTATAAATCAAAATGAAGTTTATGCCTGAATTTGTTCTGCGTTACATGTAAATCACACTTGTTCAAGTTTCGGCGAAGTAACATGAAACAGGCTGAACAATTAGGCCCTACTGCTACTTACAATATTTTGACTAGTTAAAATGCCTCTTGATTAAAACAACACAATTCAACACGGACATTAAAAACCATACAGGCTCAAGTTGTCTCTAAGAAACATAGACTGATAATGCCATACTGCTGTTACATGTAATGACTTGTTCAAAAGGTCTGCAGACTTAACATATAAACCTTTCACACCGACACGTAAATTATACTGGTACATTCTAGAAGAATAATATTCTGGGACATAGCAAACTGTCCCTGTGAACTTAAGACTGTTCTTCGGAGTTTACTGTATACAGAGGTGTGATATTTTTACATGTGTTGCTGTACATGCATTTTGTATATATTAGCTAGGCGGCATAGTCCAAAAGTTCACCCCAATTGTTATTTTCCGGAAATGAAATTTGGTGTATCGACTCATCTAACCATTCACGATATTTTATGATATAGAACCACCTCGACAGACGGCATCTGCGCATGCGCAGATATTATTTAAATAATATTGCAGAAATTGACTGTTTGCATCTGTTGTTTTAATTTGCTCGAATGGATTTACACTTGCATTGTTTTTTTCCCACGCATTTTGTTAAAGTATACATTAATGATATACTTCTATGTATAAATAGTTGGCCAAATGAGTTCTGCGCATGCGTACACATTACATTTCGACATAAGAGTGTTACATCAAGTATACCTGTACTCGAATTTCATTACGTACATATATTAAACAACTGGATTTGCCTTCACTGATGTTGTGTAGTAGTCGGACCGGGATAGCGTTTATTTACACTGTGCATCTGATGGGGTGATGATGCGATAAGAGTAAGTTTGGGCGCCCCTAAACCGATTTAAACCCCCAGTGGCGTTTTTGCCACTGACCGTTTCAATGCGGTGCTCCTGTATTCACCCTAGTTTTATGTCAGTTACCTGTCTTTGGATGTCTTCTATATTTTGCTTATGTTTGGGCTCGCGCATGCCCGTGTGTGCCTTCGTTCTTGTGTGAGTGTGCTGAGAAAGGACTTGTTTCTGTGCTGTTCGGGTAGCTGTTTGTTTTGTATGTATTTTGCTTTTTGCGGAATTTGAATATACTCGTATGTAATCCTCATAGAAAGATCTTTTGAAATGGCTGTTATGAGTTTTTTATTTACCTATGAATTAAACTGGTTCTGAATAAGTATTACAGTGCGTTAATAGCATATCACTTACCGAGTTAGTGTTTTGTGTTAAAAAGTCTCGTCAAGATACAAAGTTGTCTCCAGTATATAAACTGAAGAACCTAGTAACACTGTTTAGGCTCTAAAGCATTTAGGTTTAAACGTAGAAAAAGGGTTAACTCTACACATTTAAGGGAAAGTGTTCTCATATATATCACAGACCTATTAGCGCACACGAAAAATAGATAGGTCAAACATGTACTTGTACTTGATTCAGACACAGAACATGCTATAAACAGGGCATGCAATCAAACCGTGTCAGTGAAGCCATGATTATTGCAAAAGTCGCATCCCTTGTACGGATGTAGTTATTTGACCTCGTGCATTGGCTAATACATTTAATGGCAGTGTTTCTATTGACTGCCACGTCTCATCGGTTCAACCTTTATTGATGGTTTGAGAAAGATCAAACGAAACAAGTGTCGAACTTCAGCGCTCTTTCAGTGTCTCAGATTATTGCTTACAACACCGTCAACATCAAGAGAGACAAAACGACATCAAGTACAATTTGGCACAATAAACCTCATGAAACTCCACTGCCAATATAGTTGGGACTTTTGTGTTCATACCCACACCAGGACAAAACAGCTCATAGATAAACTGTCACACGTAGGCCTTAGTGTATCTTATGATAGAGGTATACGAATATCATCTGATCTGGAAACCGGGGTTTGTAAACGTTTTGAGGATGACGGAGCTTTTTGTCAACTAGCTCTTCGTAGTAATATGTTTTTAACAGCAGCGGTAGACAATCAAGACATTAATCGAAGTAGCACCACAGTCACAGATTCTGTTCATGGTAGAGGCATTTTATTGTTGCAACAACCCGATGCAAACAATGAAGGGAAAGGCAGAGGAATTATCATAAATGAAACGTCGTCAACAAGGTAAATAAGAATACCGGAGACATAGCTCTGTTTAAGGAGTCTGCTCATTTAGTCGCGATGGTTCGGCATGCAAAGATCATCAACTGGACTGCAGCTCAGAATCGTAATCCTTAACAAATACCAGTTGTAACATTTGATCAGCCGTTGAATGTCATTGCAAAACAAGTACATTGAACTGGCTAGCAGAATTCGCTGAAAACCATTTTTCGCTATTTTAGGTGGCTAACACATTGAAATGACAGCTTTTAAAGCTTTCAAGGTCATTGGCTTTATTCGCGGCTTAGTTCATGTATGTGTTACATCGAGCGGAACGGCTGATTCTTTCCTTAAAGCCGTGCATATAACCAGACCACGTCACATAAACCATATTACAGTTACGACACTTTACTCTTTACAAAAGAAGGTTTACGTACAATACATGGAAACCTTACTTGGCAAACCGATTAATTTTGAAACCAGGTGTGACGAAAGGAAACGGGGTTGCTCTCAGTTTAAGTACTGGTCACTCACATTGGAGTTGCAATAACTTGTATTTCTGCTCACCAGGAGCATCAGAATATCTGACTTTCTCGTATATGTTAAATCATTGACCCTATTAGTTCCATGGTTAATTAGTTTAGGTCCCACAAAGTATGCCCGTTTCCATCCAGTCCATATTCGAGACATGAAGGGACTTCAAACAAAACATCCAATATTAGCAAAGGAATTCACTGCTGGAAAGTTTACAGTAGAAAGATTTTTCTGCAATCGCAATTGTCCATGCCAATGGGCAGAACAATTACGACTTCTATGAGCTTGTAAACCAGGCATAACCACCATC
Organism: Macoma nasuta; assembly: GCA_032359355.1. Classification (NCBI taxonomy): domain Eukaryota; kingdom Metazoa; phylum Mollusca; class Bivalvia; order Cardiida; family Tellinidae; genus Macoma; species Macoma nasuta. The sequence continues at coordinate 10,622 of JAULCE010444387.1, read as the reverse complement.
TTCATCGCATCTTTATTTGCAGTTGTAGAGGACATCATATTTTATCTTTGATCTTTGAAAAAGGGGAAATTCTTTAACTATATGTTGCTTCAACGGCGATAATTTTGGTTTGCATCTACACTTTGTAATTGTCCGAGAACACTGATCAATATAATAACAGAGAAAACCTAGAACACAATAATGCAAAAGCTCTGCTTCCTGCATCAATACTTTTTTTTAAGCAATGATACGATATGGACAGCGTAATACGAAAATGGACTATCGGATATTGTAAAAAAGAAAAATAGACGGGCACAATTGGAGTTTATAGAGAAATGGTTGCTCAAAAATCGAATCGAAATACCATATATAGATGTTCGAAAATATCACCAGTTTCTCTTTACTATTTGAATATTACCACAAAGTGGATCATTGTCGGGTACACAAGTTTGATGATTTCCATTCACTTCATGCATCAACCGTTGGGAAATAGACTGGCGTTTCCTAGTTTTAGAGAGGCCAGTGATAAAAAATATCGACCAATGCAACCGCGTTTAACAAAATAATTACTATTCGATAAAAAGGTAGAATGTAGTCATAATAAATGGCTGCGCCCTCGACGTCCAGTGAAAACATATTTTCGTCATTTCTGTCAGGTACATTATAGAGCGGATTTGTCGTCTGTTGAATATAGCAATGTGTATGCTATTTGTTCCGTCGGAGGTCAACACAAACCTATATGAAAACCTAAAATCCCCCAAAAAAATAAATAAATGAAACGTTGAATATGTGACTGGTGAAAAACATTGCGTTAATCGACGGTGCAACTATGAACTATTGATGGAGAAAAGAAAATGAGACAGTGCAACAGTACGTTTTCGCACTTTTATTTTCGACGGTAAACTGGATTTTTTTTTAGGCAAAGTATTGTAAAAAGTTATCCAGATGTCTTAAAAAAAGATGCGATAATGTACCGTTGGAATTTCGCATCTTTGTTCTTCACCAATAGTCAATAGTCAGCCCGAAAAAAAATGCGAAAATTGACCGTCGATTTTCGCGTTTTTGTTAACCAGTGCTACTTGAGGCATCTAAAAATAAATGCGAAAATGCTCCCTTCGCATTTTTTGTTTACATTTTTTAACCGAAAAAAAATGCAAACATGTAACGTTGCACTTTCGCATTTTTTTCACTGTTATTGAGTCTGTTAAAAAAGCCGCCGGGCGAAGATGGATTAGGCAGTAATATGATTCCGTAGATCAATGTGGAGACATTCGTTTACATTTTCGCAAGCTAACGTCTTGATATTGTTCATGGTTGTCGCCTTTTTGTCAGTCAGACCAAAGCTTGTAAAGAACTTTAAATCGCCTCATGAAATCATGAGGCGACCAATGAGCTGCATTTGTCACATCCTAAAACGACGTTACATAGGCCAATTATCCCATGGTAGATGTATGATAATGCATCGGATGTCGGTATCCGATGATGAAAGTGGATATAGTTGGAGCTTTTATGAGGAAATTAATAATATAAATCGAATCGGATGGCCTTTTTGTTCACGCGAGAATTACAGGACTCGTCTTCAAAAGCACATTTAAATATTTTATTTCAGATAAACGTCTATATTTAACAATGAATGGTTATATTTAAAGCTTATAAGAGGTATATCATAATATGAATCGACGAGCTCGTAACGAGTGAATGCTTCATTTCGTACAATGTTTTCAATAGTCATCAGTTATAAAGGTGTTCCGACCCAGGCGTACGAGAAAAACAAATCCAACAACAAACTTTAACAAATTTATTTTATCTAAATTACAATGATTTAATACAATCTAAATATGCACACTGTCACCGTCCCCTATAGCTCAGTGGTTAGAGCGTCCGCTTAGGGGTCGGAAGGTCCGGGGTTCGATCCCCGGGCAAGGTCAAACCAAAAACTTGGAAATTGGTGGTAATGACTTCTCTCCTTGACGCTCAAGATTTCGGGTTAGCATTACACTGGTTCGTCTGTGTCAGAATAATGTGACCGGCCGGGTTTAAGTCCCAGGTGTACCTCATAAGTCACCAGGAGAGTCGAAGTCAGAGGTGCTGAGCTGTTGTGGCACTCTCTTAACCAAAATCACATGCACCATGCAATACCGCCGTACGGCGAACGCAAAAAACAACAACAACAAATTTCCAAATATCCTAAACAACTATAATCCTGGAAAATCTTTTTTTCCAATTTAAAAATCCAATTGTTGAATGTTCCTGATCACTTTTAAAATATTATATCAACACTTTAAACTACAGTAAATAATGTCAAAAAGAATAATCCAGAATGTTCACACAGTAAATCCATATTTTTGAACGGATGACTGACAAAAAATAACCTTAAAATTCTATCTTCTTTCTAGAACAATATGAAATGTTAGCTTGATAAAATGAAAATATCACGTGATCAATTGTTTACAACGTTGATGCCAAATATATATTTCTAGAATGATCTTCAATTGTCTAAGTTGATAAACATTCAAGGAGTTTCCATATCATTATACAGCCTTCGAACTGTTTCTATAATGTTCCCAAATGTTCCAAATGTTCTTGGTGTAAATATTATTGATAAACAAGTGCTCATATACAATAAACATAATTTTAAATATCAAAACAAGTATATCATTCATAAATAAGATGTTTACATAACACTCCCCCTCTTCAAGAAAAGAACATATTTATGAAAAAAAGTTGTTTAGTCAATACTTAAACAAACTGTTCGGTAAATATTATAATAACAAATACACATCTATCTTTAAACAGCTAAATACATATCAAGAACTAAACGAATGACATATATTTATATATTTATTATATAACGATTTTAAGAATGAGTTGTATACAGTAAGCTACCAACAAAATGACGTCATCTTAACGTCGTCGTAATTACATAATTCGATGACGTTCTGGGAATGGTTTCATATTTATAAATGAATCTGTGGCAGGTTTATTAAATGATTTATTGAACTAACCTGTATTCGAACAAAGCATTTAGTCTAACGGTTGTGGTGCGAACATTATATTCATGTAGGCAGGTCTGATGTACGGTGGCACATTCCTTGAGTGAAAATTGTTCCGTGCATTAGCCGGTTTCAACTTGTGGAGTGATAATTATGTTTTGTCTTTCTAAATGTCCTTCAAAAAATGTTAATATTCGTATTGTTCGTGTCTACTTCAGAACGAACCATAACCAACCCTGTCTCGTCTGCGTCTACTCTAAACTATTGGCTTTTTGTCTGTATATGTAATGAAATGCAATAATTATACTATAGCAACTGTATCACATAATACATTCATAAACTTTTAGCCTAGCTACAGTACATAAAAAGTGTATGAGTTGAATTATAAATTGTAAATCTTAAACTTTGATCTGTATTGATAGGCCAATATTTAAATACTGTTTTAACATCAAGAAAAAATGACGCATGACGCTCCCTAAACAAGGCAGGTGCTTGCATACAAATTGCTATATATAAATGTTTGAAGCATGCATTAGCGCATACAGATTGCTTTTGAATTCAGCAACTCGAGTGCCCATTGCATCGCTGTCGTAGTGCTTGAAATGGCGTAACTAGTCCTGGCTTAGTCCAAAGCAGCTTTATGAAATGTACGTCTGATGTACGCTAACATGTATGTTCTCAGTCCTAGACGAGTTTCGCTATTAAGCCTTATCCTGCCTTATCCTGACTTGACAACACATAATATACTATGCATTTTCTGCATTGAGTTTCCCACAATTTAATAACGTCTCCATATGCTTGAACAAATGACACAATTTGAAGTTTGTAATAGAATAAAGCATTTTTTTTAAATGTTTGATGAAACCCCATACCTTCATACCCCATACCTTCAAAATCGGATATTTTATTCCATACATTTGAACTTGTAAGTGTCATGTCTTCTTATAATTAACTTAGCGCCACGGCACAAAACAACATTTGGACATTGTAAACAGTGTAGACTCAAATCAGCCGTTGCATTGATCTGCTTCGTCACTGTTTGTTATGCCATATTGCTAGGCGGAGAAGGCACTGATAGGTGGCGACCCTGATCAGACACCTCATTGAAAAATAGGAATGCAGATTTGGGTCTACACGGTTTTCACTTGTTATACAGCCACACTCGAAATTCATGTTTAAAGGACATGGCATTTTCTCTAATCTGGTGTATATAAACAGTGGTCGTTGAATTGGTAAACGTGCTTAAACTAATTAAGATAATTACAGACGCTTACGAATTAGACACCGAGCTAGTAAGAATCCGACCTTGATTTAATGGGTAAATAATGCATTTACCGAAATTGTAATATTCGGTGTAAACGAGTTGAGAACTCGGTTTAATGGAAGTATTTTACATCAACTTTTAATTTGTGTTGAAAAAAAAACGTTTCAAATGTTGTGTCTAATCAGGTTATACTGTGTTTGTAGAAGCAAGGGACATAATGCTGTTAATTCTAACGAGCTACAGAGTTGATCCTGATCAGTGGTTGCGTCAAAGTTGTTGTTCGTGGTCTTCTCTGTTTACAATGCAACGTGTCTTGTTTCAAACTGGGGTGGCTCATTCCAAGTACACTTAACAGATGTAGCAATATTGTTTAAACTTGTATAGCCGTCAAAAGTAGTTTAATTACAGTGGCAATACTTAATATACATATACCTTAAATGTTTCTTGATATTTATGCAAAGCCACTATTCACTTGACATCGCGCATGCCCTGGTACGTGCAGGTGGTAGTCAATTCTACACGTCAGCCGCCACATTAAGTAACCCATGTATTGGTTGTTGTTTTAATCTGAAAAGAAGTCTAATTAATCGATTCACGTGAAAACAAATGGCAAAGTTACGAACGGAGAAAAGGGGCGACAGAGTAAAATTAGTTCGTAGGGTTACTTTCAAATTACATAGTTCTATCTTTAGCGCTAAAGTGTGTTTGTAACTATAGATGGTTTGGTAAGGTAGAGACCGGGCAATGGTTCATATTAATGCGTCACATCACGAAAAACAATGTATTAGGGGTTATCAACAGTGCAACTAGTTTAGACTCTGGTCAGCTGTTCGTCTTCAGCCTGACCACGGTCTTGTTTACAGCAGACGCAGACAGCAATATTATTTTGATAAGTGTCAAACAGTTTAGACGTAAACGTCGTGTTGGAGACCTGGATGTTGATCTGGGTCTACAATGTTTGAACAAAATCGAATACACCAGTCGACCATTGAAATCACAACATTTGGTCTCATTATATCGATTTTAATTATACTTTGCGCCACTTTTTAGTGCAGGAGCAAAGGAAATTTGGGAAATGAAAAATAGTTATAACTGATTAAAGGCTCATTTTTTTAATTTTCGAGTTTATAATTGCTTTTTATGCATAAGATCACAAACGTGACCCTTATTTCGCTTTATCTTAGCAGCAATAGGTATATCTAAATAACATATTTAAATCTTCTTTGCGCCACTAACCTAGTACGGAGCAAAAGAGAGTTGGGAATGACAACATAGATACTATAGATATATAGGCTACCTGAATGATAGGTAAAATGGAGCCAAACACATACTCACATATTCTTACATAGATTCTTTAATAATACGTTTTTATTCCTGATCATAATAACGATTTTAATCTCGTTTGCGCCCTTTTCGCTTAGCTGGGAAATCTCCCTTGCGTATTTTAGTCACACCGAGGCTACTTATTTTGCTCACAGATCTAAAAATAGACCGAATGACATATCGCAAGACTATCCACTTGTTCATGTCATTTTCAGCTGGGTATCGGAATGATCTATGCATTTTATGATATATGCCTTTTTGTGAATTTGTACATGGTTGTTAATAAAACAGGATGCCAATAAGTTGACACAAACTCTCAAAGTGACACTCCTGAGATTTCGATTGAACCGAGGTCAGAAATACAACATTGTTGTGATGGCCCGTTTGTGTTATCGAATCAGGCCACTTTTGCCGTGTATGAACAACATAAACAATACAAGTGATGAATAAACTGCACACTCACCTCCAAATCACTATACATTAATTAATCCATCATCTGACGTTTAAATTATAAGAAATCCGTAAATCAATACAACTTTCAACACTTGAGGTCTCCAAAGTCAAGGATAACATAGCGCAAAATGACGTAGAACTTTATATATAAATATATTGCATAGTTTCAAACAAAAATAGCATCCTATATAAACATTCAAACACGGACAAGAGCATTGGGAATCACATTATAGTTTCCTTGTATATGATTGTTTTCAATATCATACTCTCGCAACAATAAACTCCACCTCAATAATCTTTAAAATTTTGTGTTTGTGCTTGTGTTGGAAACTGAGGTGAATGTGATTACTTTGACAACAATGGTTGTCACTGCAGAATGTAAATGCGCTTCAAAATACTAGGAAAGACTATTAGCAAGACACTCTTTTTCAATTGTTAAATAGTTTTCTGATGTTTGTTAGCTTTGATAGAAAATAACAAACCGGATGCTCGACTCCATTGCTGTCCTCTTGCTCTAGTACAGCTCCTGCACCAATGTCATTGTTATCAACTGCCAAGTTGAAGTCTGGAGCTAAGAGAACTGTGTGTTCATAAGTATGACTTTCACTGTATCAAATGCATTTTGACATCTGTTGTTCCAAACAAATACATTTGTTAAAGGTTCTGTGATTTCAGAGAAGTTATGACACAATGATCTATAATAACCAGCCATACCAAGGAAACGCAACAGTTGTCGCATATAGCTTTGGTCCTGATTAGTGAAGATTTTAGTGCATAACTATGTAGCATGTGTATCACGTTATAACTGTCTGTTATACATACTCGGGATGTCAACTTTAGTATTTGTAAATATGTAACGGTTGTGGATCTTGTTCTAATGCGCCACATCTTAATCATTTAACAATAATCAAGTCATTCTATTTCTTTATGTAAATTTATTAAATGTTATAATGATTCATCGCCCGATGTGCCTGTAACTGACCGTTGAGTGATTGATTAATTACACATTCACAGGTCAATGCGTTTTTCTTGTTTGTACCTATACTATTTATATACAGGTGTCTAGCTTACACGACCTGATCTAACTTTTGGACATGGATTTTGACCTGTAAAACGCATGATGACTTGGTGACTAGTGATAGTCTGACGTTAAATGTGAATGGTTTAAGCCCTTCGCCTATAAGGAGCTACTTTGTTGGATTTTATTTTCTTTACTTATTTATAATATAATACGATTCGTTTCTTAAAATGCTGGTGGCAATTGTTAACAGTTTGGACCTAAATCAGACACACTTTTACTGCGAGAATGGTCGTGATCCAACCTGTTCGACAGTCTGACATCCTTATTCTAAAATCTCAGTATTCAAATTATTCAGCATGTATATGACATATCACTGCCATTTCTTTGTTTATTCACATATTTCAGTACTTCCTGTGTAACATGTTCTTGATATATTTAGTCATCGTATGCAAGTATTTAATCGATTGTCGGCCCTGCATTATTGCAAGCTTTAAATTAGGTTTCCAATACGAAACATACTTTTTCGAACCAACTTAAGAAAGCCTTACCAAACACGATGTTGACTTATTTACCCTCGTTTTCTTTCAATTTTATATATTATCATGGCTGACATTATTCCTTTTCGTTTTTTCTTTTATATCATAGTCAACAAACTTTTAGTTTTCGGATCCTGGGTTGTCTGGGGGGTGCTCCGCTCTTCATATTTGTTTCGCTCTTCGTGGAAGAGTGAATTATATGTAGCTTATACTATGTGTGACTGCATGATGTCTGTAGGTCTTTTCCTGATTTCATTACTTGGGATAACGTAAGGAAGCGTAAACTTTATACTACAGACGTCGTGCGGCCTCACTACTGTAGACTTAAAGCTTCGATGTTCTCGCATTGCTTACTGCTCCTTTGGGTCCTTGTCTCCAGGGTTGACTCTGTATCGCTTTTGAAACACTTCAGAGAGACAGCGGAACTTCATGTAAACATCCGTTACTCTGGTAACGGGAAACTGATTAACAGCAATAAACTTATTATGAACCTCTCATTTTCTGCGAATCTCATACTGTTAGAGTTCCTAGTAACTCTTGTAACATGGCTGTCAACTTTACTTCTCTGTTCAGGTGATATTCATCCTAATCCAGGTCCTGTAACATCTATTGATAATTCCCTGACCTCCTCTTTAACGGACTCCTTTGTATCGACTTTGGATCTCTCTAACAATCTTTCGATAGTACATTATAATGTCCAAAGTATTCGCACTAAGTTAGACATTTTGACTGCTGAGCTGCAAAGTTTCGACATTCTCGCATTCTCTGAAACATGGCTTAAAGATTCTATTCCCAATGAAGATCTTGAAATTCCTACATTTCACTCACCCGAACGTAAGGATCGTATACATGATAACCATGGTGGTGTATTGATTTATGTGAAAGATAATATCAAGTACAAACGAAGACACGATCTTGAACTGATAGGTTTGGAGTGCCTCTGGATTGAAGTTACTCTTCACCAGAAACATATACTTGTAGCCGTACTTTATCGGCCTCCTAATTCTAGCTCGGTTTATTACAATATGATCGAAGATTCTCTTCATTTAGCTATTGACACAGGCATAGACGATCTCATTATAACTGGAGACTTTAATTTTAATATGCTAATTCCTGCATATTCACGTAAGATCGAATCACTATGTCAACAGCTAGGTCTAAATCAAATTATTCAAGAACCAACGCATTTTACTGAACACTCAAACTCACTAATCGATCTTATGCTTGTTAAAAATAAAAACACTGTGATTGCATGTGGGGTTGGTGACCCTTTTTTACAACAAGAACATAGATACCACTGTCCAGTGTATGCATTATTTCGATACACGAAGCCAAAATTTAAGTCTTACAATCGGAAAATCTACAAATATGACCAAGGTGACTATGACTTACTTAGACAGAAAGCTACTGACACTGACTGGACAGCACTTAAAGATGAAAATATTGATACATATTCGACACAATTTACTGACAAAATAATAGAACTGACCGACCAATGTATACCTAACAAAATTGTCTGCATCAAACCTATCGAACCTGTATGGATCAATTCAATAATTAAGCGACAAATACGATCACGTAAACGAGCATATAGGAAGGCCAAAGTAACAAATTCTGCTTATAACTGGGAGAAGTTTAGGTCAATTCGGAACGAAACTGTAGCACTTATACGTAAATCGAAACAAGCATACTTTGATGGTCTTTCTCAGAAACTTTTAACTTCTTCTCTCTCATCCAAGGATTGGTGGAATACATTAAAACAGTTCATATCAAAAAATGGAAAAACGTCGATACCAACCTTGGAAAACAACGGTGTACATGTTTTTGAAAATATTGATAAAGCTAATCTATTAAATGACTATTTTGCTGGCCAAACAATATTAAATGAAGAAAATGCCCAAGTACCCACGATCTTACAAAATAACCATACCATGCCTTTCTTTAACGTCTCTTCCGAAGAAGTCCAATCAGTTTTAGAAAGTCTTCCTATTGGTAAAGCAGCAGGTCCAGATGGAATTAATAACAAAATCATTCGCGAGTTATCTAAAGAAATATGCCAGCCATTGTGTGATCTTTTTAATAAATCTCTAAATGAGGGAGTTGTACCACAAAGCTGGAAGGAAGCTCACGTATGTGCTGTTCTAAAGAAAGGCGACCCTTCTTTAGTTAGTAATTATCGCCCAATTTCTCTCTTAAGTAATCTTGACAAACTCCTCGAGCGTTTAGTTCTCAAACATCTTTATAACTATCTACGCAATATTAACTATCTCTCATCTTTCCAATCTGGTTTTATACCAGGAGACTCAACGGTTAACCAACTTACATTTCTTTATAATGCATTCTGCAAGGCATTAGATGAAGGCAAAGAGATAAGAGTTGTATTTTTTGACGTAAGCAAAGCCTTCGATCGTGTCTGGCACTCCGGCCTCTTGGCCAAACTTAAAGCAACCGGCATTTCATCTAACCTTCTCGACTGGTTTGAAAACTATCTTAATAATAGACGCCAAAAAGTAGTATTGCCTGGGTCAATGTCTGAATGGGCATCAATAAAGGCTGGTGTTCCTCAAGGATCAATACTTGGACCTCTTTTATTCCTTATCTACATTAATGATATTGTCTCTGATATACAATCTAACATTCGTCTTTTTGCCGACGACACAAGTCTATATCTTGTTGTTGATCATGCTATCGTGACTGCCGATATACTTAATTCTGATATCTCTAAAATAACTGCATGGGCAAAATCATGGCTAGTGACTTTCAATCCTAAAAAAACTGAATCTCTCCTAATATCACGTAAAATAATCAAACCTATACATCCTCCACTTGAAATTCTACACAATCAAATTTCAGAAGTTGCATCCCACAAACACTTAGGAGTATATCTGTCAAATGATGGTAGCTGGCATGCCCATTTAGAATACATTAAATCGAAAGCATGGGCCAGAATTAATATTATGCGAAAACTTAAACATGTTTTGGATCGTAAATCTCTTGAAAAAATCTATGTAAGTTTCATTAGGCCTGTATTAGAATATTCCGATATAATTTGG
>JAULCE010443276.1:0-17022 GCA_032359355.1 Macoma nasuta | reverse complement strand
GATTGGTTACAGAACTGTAAACTAGCCTTAAACAAACACGAAAACGAGTTTCTCGGGCCCGCGTCACTCATTTTAATATTGCCATCTACATTCACGAACAAGGTTATTTGATGATACAAATCGAAAGAGTGTACTCTTTCAGTGCAAAAGTCACATCAATGCCCCAAAAAGCCATTCCCATATCAGTCATTGCCTTTTAAAGGTGGCGACTGATCAATACATGTTTTTTGTGCAACTTTACATTTCCGTATTCGAATGTATTAATTCAGGTTTTGTTGTGAATCAAGAAAACAGCTGATTTCATCGGACGGTAGATGAACTGTAAGTTTAATTAATAACTGTAAAAAAATGTCAAACCAATATCAATAAGCTTAAACAAGATACAACGGAATGTCCTTGGTTCTCAGAAACTTTGTATCAAAGCAATTGTAGAACATTGGGTCGCATTTCGGTTTAATTAGAAATGTATCGTATGTTTGAAACTGAAAATATATTAAACTCTTCCAATTAAAATTTCGCTACATTTAATCAAATTGTGGCACCTCTGTACCAGACGATTGTTGATAAACTATGTTGGAAATGGAGTATTTGCTCGTAACAAACAAATGTTCCGTTTCGGACAAAATGTTCCATAATGTGTCGATGACTTGCCTGTAAATCAAGCGTTCAAGTGTCAACGACACTATATGGTCTAGGGCTTTGCTTGCAAAAGTTTGGATCCATATCAGACGCAGAGTACCTAGGCGTCTGATCAGGATCTGATCGGCTTGACATATATTAATAGTTTCGCCAAATTTAAAGAAAGTCGGACATGGTGTAAAAGTCAAGGAAACGAGAGGTTGAGCAGACGCGACGTTTCGAATCGGGTAATGTAAATCGGCATTTCCTGAATGTCGGGACGATCAGAGATATAGCCAATAACCAATGTAGATTAGTGAAACTCATGACATGTTAAAATACAATGACACATGTTGAAGAAACTCGTAGTTCTTTTTTTCTTTAACAGCATCTAATGAATTATGAAATGAAAGTGGTTATATTTAGTACCATACATTGTATACACCTACAAAAAAACATTTTTTCTTCACAGATGCTTTACTGCTTCTGTCATCAATTAACCCTTTCAGAAACGGTGCGGAAAACGGTTTATACGTCGTTTGAAACATTGACGTCCCGGATCAGAGGGATCCTAGAGATGCCCTCTGAGCATGAGGGCTACCATGTTTGTCATATTTTGATATAAAATATCATCATTCCAAAAATGTCTAAATAAACACTCTAAATTCAGCATTGAAAGGGTTAATAGTCATACGAAACGAAGACTAAAATGCAAGACCTATGTGCACACATATACAGCCCCTAACATGTTGTATTTACCTTATTGCAAAAAAACAAAAACCGGCGGAAATATACAAAATATTTGACAGACTGTTGACGTCACAAAAGAACTATTTGCTCCACAAGCTATATTTATACTAATCCACAAGGAAAAAAACTGATGAAAAGTATAATAATCGTGTCGAAGAGTTGGAAGAATATTTTCATTAATTCTGTTTACCCTAAGTTTAAATTATACCAAAAAGCCTCCGTTCTTCAAAGTATCGAGCGGACAGTATATGGGCACCGTCATGCGAATAGGGGCACTCGAACAAAGCAAGCATTGTAGCCCCAGACCTACCGCCACGTCACTGACGTGACAGCTGGTCAGGGTCTGCACTGTTTGTAATCTTAGAGGACATCCAATTCCCGTAAATAAATACAAATTGTAAATTTCGTGACTCGATGCTAGAATAGTAGCGCTGAGAAAAAGCTGAGTCAGCGCCTTTTCGATATGTCCGAGTGCCCTTTTCCGCGTGACGAGGCCCAATTATATTTTGTTATGTCAATGAAAGTTGCCAGAAACAAAATGTATGTTATCACAGCGCTGCCAAGCGGGGAATTAGTTCATGGAATAATGCTCAACCTCGTTATCCCGACTTTGGTTAAATCGAATTCATGACGGTCGAAAATATTTATTTGATCAATAACAATCCTTCCAGAAACAAAATGTGTACTAGATTGTAGCTTTAAGATATAAAGGTAACTATTCAAAAGTGTCTGATGAAAACTATGAAAATCGTGTCGAAGTTAAATCATTTTTTAATATTTCGAATTACCGGAAGTTAAACTTTCATTCAAATAGTCATCTGGACTTAAATATATATGGGCCGCGTCACGCGAAAAGAGGCACTCGGACATAGCAAACAGTGTAGCCCCGGACCAGCCGCCACGTCACTGACGTGGCGGCTGGTCAGGGTCTGCACTGTTTGCAATCTTAAAGGACATCTAATTGTACCTTTAAATGAATACAAATGTTAAATTTCGTGACTAGATGCTGGAATAAAAGCGCTGAGAAAAAGCTGAGTCAGCGCTATTTTGATAGGTCCGAGTACCCTTTTTCTGTGACGTCGGCCATATATATATATATCGACCGTATCTGTTTTGTTATGTATAAGTCAGTTGCCAGAAACAAAATGTATATTAGAGTGTAGCTTTAAGATACAAAGGTAACTGTTCAAATGAGGCTGTTGGCCTCATCGTAAACCATTTCCTCCACACATGTCCTTTTTACCGCCTCTAGTATTCATGGCTATTGAAACAGTGTATGTAATGGAGCATTTGCTCGAAACAAGAGATATCGTGCAAACTCAATTTTTCAACATAGTTTATCACATTGAATGGTATTAGTCAACTCGGACGATCTATAAAATGTCAAAAATGTCGTCGGCATGTTATCCTTCACCCCACTTTGACAATAGTCGGCTGCGTTAACTCCCGTCGGCTAAATGTGTCAACCTCGCACCGCTTGCTTCTGAATTTTAGAAATATTCGCAAAAATGTCAAATAGCTTGGATCAGAATCAGACAACCCGAAGTATGATCTTGATCCAAACTGTTTGCGATAATTATCACAGTGGCGAAAAGCGGGGAATTAGTTCATGAAATATAGTTCTATTTCATTATCTCGTATTTGGTAAATCGAACTAATTCTAATCGAAAAGATATGTTTTAATCAAGAACAATTCAGAAATACATAGATTTCTTCACAACTTTAATCAAAAATTATGTTGCGCTGTATTATGTTCATCAATGCTAGGCATGCTCAACACATATAGTAAAGTACACGTATGTTAGTAAACTAGCCACAGTAGTCGAACCTACGATGTCGACGATCCTTATCCTAGGTAAGTACAACCCTCCACGCCTTCGGCTTTCATACTCCGTAATACATTAATAGTACAGTAACTTGTTTTCGGCATTGTTTGTCTCTAAGACAGGTGGTCGCGTAATTCAGAATGCAAGTTATGCAGAAAGCTCAAAAAAGAGCTTTATGTATTATTTTTTGTTCTGCTTTATGTAACCACCTGTCAGAAATAGTCGCTATGATACCTTATTTTATAGCCGCTCAAGACAGTTTGACAGGTTGTACTGTAAATTCATGAGCAAACCAACTGAAGAGCCTGGTCGTAGGCATGCACTAATATAAAATATGGTATCGTTGGAGGATATTGCTATTTATTTTACTGAAGATATGCGTCTGAAGACATGCGTATCCATAAACAAATAATCACATGTTGGTAAAAAATTGCATGACCTGAATCCGTTTGCAGTTTTTCCCAGCTTTTTTTTTTATTAAAACTGATCTTATTCCAAGTTGATAATTGATAAAAGAAGACAATGTATCGACCAAATAATTTGCCACAATCTTCATTTGCATACATATCCAAATTTCCAAAAATAGGCTGAACAATAACTTAAATGCACCTATGCATTCATTTAAGAACTTTTGTATCTGAATAAACAATTTATTTTGAAGGAGTTGGTCTTATTAAACCATTCCTCAAACCAGATAGAGAATTGATACGGCTCAATACTTTACATGTATCGCGTTAAGTTAAATTGATTTCCCAGCGGCCACACTAAACTCGTATTACTTAAATAACAGGATAAGTTCAATGTTCGTCGTCTCAATAAAAAGTAGTGTTCTTTGCCTACAATTGCATAAGAACATTTCCTTGTGGATAAATATAGCAAGTGGAGGAAATGGTTATGCCGTATCAGTATGTGACCTTAACCACAACAGTTTTAATTTGCATAATCGCAGAGTGACTCTTCTCATTATGGACAAACACTCGTTTTCAACAATTTAATCAATTTGTTATAGAATTTGCAGATAGTCTTTCTTTTCACCAGTCGCTTTTACTTTGGATGTATGTAAAATATAAGCATATAAGGTAATGGTTAAAACAACTACATCGAACTAAGATTTTTATATAAAGGACCTGAACCGTATGCGTGCTAAAAACTCAAAAAATTGTTTGCAACCAGTCGAGATCCAGATAAAACGCCGATTTACTCGGCGTCTGATTTTAATAAAGCCTGTTTGACATTTTGATTACGTTTTCAAAATATGAAACTCATAAGTCGAACCTGGTTATGTTTATGCTGGAATATTTCCCATAAGTTTGCTTAACATGAAATTCAAATAATTTAGTTATCAAAATTAGATCTCCAAACTTTAACACGTATCAACAAAGCAAACACTGTGCCATATGTTTTGGGTAATCTGAAACCTATGCTAGAGCCTCTAAAACTGGATATTTTTAAAATTTGTGTAGAAAATGCAGCATTTGCCCGTATGCTCCAATTTCTACTATGACTGAATTACAAATCAAAATGCATTTTTCTGCTTGCATGGATTTTTATTTTTTCATTCAGATATTTTCCTTATGGATAAGTCTTAAAATAGCTAGAGGAGTAAAAGGTTAAAGCATGAATTCGTCCTAAACGATTTCGATATGACGCATTATTTTAAAACTACTGCAGGCGTCAATTTGTGCAGACAACTATTATTCCCTGCGCCCTACTTGTAGAAATTAAACACACGGTTCGTTGATAAACGTGTCACGTGACCTATGAATTTCATGACTGTCAAATAAAGCAATGCTTTTAAAGAGCAATTTATAAACAGAAAGTGAAAGAGATTGAATTGCTGTCATCACATTAATGAATTGGATGCCTATTTCAGAGACTTTGATGGTAGATTAAAACTGTTCTGATGTGGTGTCATGATTTTACGAAGGGAGGGGGGTAAGGGTTACGTGTTTGTATTAACTGTCTTTAATGGATATATTAGGCTACAAACTAAAATGGCTTTTTGTATTGCTTAAGTGCTTTAAATTTATTTTCGATTAAGACTAACACGTATGTTTTAAAGCACATCGAAGCATCGAATAGCTGTGATCTTAAGTATACGTACTACTATACTATCCTCATAATACATGTAACATCAATTACTTATAGCTGTGCTACCAAACATAATCTTTATTACGCAAATTGCAACAAAAGTAATGTCGTCAACCAGTTTGTACCAAGATGAGACGCCGAGTGATTAGGCGTCTCATCCGGTTCTTACCTGTATTGACACCCAGGCAACAGTTTTACCAAACGTCAAACAAATCAAACAAGGTTAGAATATCAAGCAGACTTTAACTCAGTGGACTACTTTTTCTCGGAAGGATGAGGGTTAACATAATGTTTAATTGCTACCTTTTCCTCAATATCGAATGTCCATACGACCTTTATCATCTGCTATTGGCGTCGCTGTACTAGAATACATTTAATTTGTTTGTGAAATTGGAAACACAATTGTGTTTTTGATGAGCAAAGGCTCAATTTTGCACATGTTTTCAAAGCCATTTTAAAATTGGGCTCTACCTTTATTAAAGCTGCCGTTGCATCATTCAATTTCGCTGTCGACGTTGGTTTACATCCATCATAAGTGACAGTAAGGGCCAAAACCCCTTTGTCTATACTGATTTGATATATGTCGGACCCCCCCTCTTGATCCGCGCATGGAGATTATACTGGGTTTCGAGTCTGAAAATGCATTGGTGATTTAAACTCTGATATTGGACTGGACTGTTTGCTATGTCACTTTTAGGATACTGTGTGACGAAAGAGTTGAGACTTAAAATGAATGAAATTTAGCAGAAATATCGGAGATACATTCTAAAATGTCTCCCAGTTAATATTCCATAGAAAGATGCCTCGCCACTCCGTTATTGTAGTATGCATTAATTTTCTGCTGAGCTTCAATTAGTGTTTTTAAAACCTGCCTTTTGCGAACCTTACCGAACCCTTCTTTGAAATTTAAAATTAATGTTAGGCCATTGGAGACACGGTTTTTATAACAGCCCTAACGAACGACAGAGTTAAAAGGTATGAACTGGTGTTCACGCAATTGCAGTCTCTGCATTGAAATTGTGCATCATGTACAACTAATCCGTCTGAAACCTGAATAATAAGTAAACTATTATTGATCTTTGTTTTCGGCCAGCTAAACATGCTTTTGTGTTTTTGCTGTTTGTACAAGTTACCATTACCTCCACATATATGCATGTAAGCGCCTCTGTAACTGATGGCTATTGAAAATATTTTAGAAAATGAAGCTTTTGCCGAGAACGAGCTATACTATATTTCCTACAATTATTTCAATAGTATTAAAAAATGGCAATTTTCTTCTGCCTAAATTTTTATTCTTTTCATACAAATAGCTTTTAGAGTAAAGAGTTAAATGTCGCCTAGACAGAGTTTTAATTATTTAGGGATATCTGACTAACTCCTAGTGGATGAATACCACAGACACCTGTTTGAGTTGCACAAACAGACCATTTGGTACAACCTCAGACCTACGAAATTCTGTCAGACGGAAGACTTTCTCATATTCAAGGTTTTCATCATAGGTTGGGTTTGAGCCGACGGATGGTCACACAATGGCATATCGAAGACAAGATGAAGGTTTCCAACCGAGTATGAGCAAAAAGTGTAAATCAGTACGATCAGGGTCAGCACTTTCTGCGTCTTTATCCTATATTGTTTATACATGTATGCATTAACAAATGCCCAATCTGTATTCAATACTAACCCTATAAATCTAGAGCTTTCTAATACTTCTTTCTTATCCGTACCCGGCGCAAAAGTTGTCATCTACTTGAATAACGCCTCCTTGACATATAACTGTTTTATGGCAGAAATGGCGTACAGTCTGAATGTTAAACAATTTTGTGTCTCAGCGTCTGATCTTTATGGCTGCTCAGTGTTCGCTATTCGCAATATTACTCTTAAACGAAATGAAATGAAACATTGTCTGCAGTATAGATGCAGTGCATATATAAATGGGAACTTTGATTATAACTTAGCAGTGATTTCCAAAGACAACTTTCTTAGATCTTTTTGAACATTGGGAAAGTTTAGTTGCCTTTTTTAAAATGCGCGTCTAGTGCTTGTATCCCCTAAGTATTATTAGCCATATTGCAGTAGAATAAACGCTAATATCGCATCTTACGACTAAGTTATATATTATTGTCAACCTATACAAACAATTTGGAGCCTGACCAGACGATTTACTCGACGTCTGATTTGGCTCAAAACTGTATGTCACTTATTAAAATATAATATTAAAAAACCGACTGAACACTGTCACTGTTCCGTATTGCATGCAACTCATTTTCGTTACGTTAGCGTTGAAACGGTAAGGGAATAAGGTTTCTCTGTATGTAATAGTTAGAATTTTTTGTTTTTTGCCAACACTTTACTGAGTGAGTTAGGGCTCCTTGTCCGAGTGGTTATAGTCTCCCACTTTCTATCACTTGGCTCCTCATCGCTATGGGCTCGATCCTCATCAGTGTTTGAAACTCTTTATGTGAGGCAATATTCCGGCCGGCTTTTGGTAGGTCAGTTGATCTACCTAGCTCTCCGTGTGTGTATCTCAATTAGATATATTGGATCTTCCTCTACAAAGTTTAAATCACCCGAAGCTCGAATTAAGTGCGAATTTCCGGTAACTCGAACTACAAACATTCTTCATAAATGTCGACACGTTGTTTCATTCATATACCTAGGCACAGTGATATGTGCATAGACCTCTGCGAAAACAAAATGCAAATACATATGTATGAAGACATGTCATATGTTACTTTTTTAAAATATTAATCCTTTGTTATGGAATAGATTTCAACATACTGACCACATGTTGGTGTGTATGCCTGAAAGTCGGCCATTGTGTAAGATTGTGACGTGCACGCAATGCATATTTTGAATTGAAAACTCTACAGCGGCAATGATTGGATACTTTAAAAAATAGAACTTCAGACACTTGAATAAATGAGCACTGCTGTGCGATTTCCAACCTTAAGACAATTAAAACAGTGAAAGTCTATACCAGATGTCATGTTAGAAATAGTGCATCTAGAAATGCAAAACATTAGTCAGAACTATAGAGAACAAAATCGTTATGACTTTTGGTCAGCTTCAAACAGTGTAGTCCAAGGACAGATGCCACGTCAGAGACGTGGCATCTGATCTTGGTCTACACTGTTTGAAAGTCCTTATGGTTGGAAATCGCTCAGCAGCTCTCAAATGACTAATACACATTATTTGCTGAATGTATGCCAATGTGAGTACTTATTTGAAGGTACACACAGGGTTTTTTTTGTTTCAGGTGACAGGTCGTTATTACCTTATTAGGCCTAAGTTATTTGTTCACGATTATCTAATATTAAGGTTGGTATTTCAGAGGAAGTTTGCGGTAGGCTAGTGTCATCGTCTTTTTTGTTGTTGTTTTGAGTCCATTTCAGATCATAGTTTAGAGGCGACACTTATTAACATAAGATGAAATACCTTAAAGTGGCGTATGATCTGACAAAAAGGACATTACAACGTTTGGAGCAAATCTTTCGGTGTTCTTATATTGATATTCCGCATGAGAATGAAGGGAGACGTTGGAGTCATTTACGTTTTTGTTTATTCAATAATATAGAAAGCAACACGTCCATGTAACGTTTTCACATGTCACAAAATAGTTTTTCAATTAATCAAATGTTTATGTTTTTCGCATATTACATCAATCGTACTGCGTTATTTTAGGAAGTTGAATTCCTGTAAACAATTATCACTAACCCCTCTGCAAAATGTGTCGTCCGTTCAAATTATCGTATGCGTGTTGCTTAAAGTTTGTCCGATTTGGTTCAAACTTGGTGAAACCATTACATTGGTGTTAAAGGATTAGATTTCGGTCAGACGCCGAGTTGCTCGGCGTCTGATCCGGTTCGTGTTGTTTGGGAAATTAAGCATTCGGAATAAAGTCGAGATTAACACGATATGAGTAATTTATCAAGCAGCTTGTCTGATTTAAATACTGTTGTAGAATTTCGAATCTAATAGAAACGTGATGTATCATTTTACTGAATCATTATAACGAGATGAATTTGAGTTGTTTTATTACAAATTTCATCAAAACACGGCAAATCTGACGTTTTGAATTACAATGTACATGTTCAATACAATTGAGGTTTTAGATTATTATATTTTCTCTCAAGACTGATGCCGGTCAGCTTTTGCACGTATCTATCGTTGGGACAATGCCTGAAGTGCAATGCATTGCAGTGTGATAAATACAATGCAATACAATATCAATACAATGTCATTTCAGTACATTACATACAGAACGGTTCAATGCAGTACAATGCAGCTAAATGACGTACAATGAAATGCCATGTAGCACATTTCAATGCAAAACAGTACATTGCAATACAATGCAGTACAATGCAGTACAACGCTCATCGTTAACTTACATTCACCATAGGGTATAACCCTTTACTCAGTATTTATGTTATTACAGAATCATTCACAATGAAATAATGTACTGAATAACAAGGTATCTGGGGAAGAAGAAACACCATTTTTTTTCCCTTTAATTCGTTTAAAACACTGTGTATAAAGCATTTGCACAGCATGAGCAGTTTCTCTATTTCCCACATTGTTTTTAATAGTCGTCTACTATAGAGGTGTCAAAAGGCGTATATATAGAATAAAGAACTGTGATAATTAAATCAAACATGTTTGAAATTCCTTTACACATGGATATCAGAAGCCCCGACTGTTTCCCTGGCTATCTAATTCAATTCCCGGACCAGTATCAATTACAGGAAATGGTTCTGACGTGTTTACCCGACTGTCCAATCAAATCACTGGACCGATTTCTCTTCGAATTAATAGGACGTCTGGCGGCTCTGTGAGTATTTAAGACTGCTTGCTCATCTGTCAACCTGAGCCCGAATGAACATATGTGATTAAAGGAGAAAAGCCGACCATTTCTTCTTAATTGACGCAAATGCAATTCGTCATTCTTTTTTACGAACATCGACGATTTTTTTCTCCAAAACCTTGTTTGTGCTATTTTTGAAAAAAAACGACACATAAAAGATTTTTTGAGAAAAAAAGACGATATAATCTTGCTATTTTTATGTCAAATACAATTGCAAAGATGCTTCATGATATGTTTAATGGTAATTTTATAAATTGAAATTTTGTTTTTGCTTTTGTATCATGTATTTACACGACGACCTGTTCTTTGTTTTGTAGACTAGAAGCAACATATGTTGCTTTATGCTAAATAACAGAAGTGTATTGTATACTGTCTCCAAATTGTTGTCTGTGTTGAGTTCTCGTCTTTTCTTTTATCAAATTCGCTTCAAATTTGACATTTTGGAGTAAAGTTGCCTTGGCACCGATAAGGCGCTGAACTGCTCGGCGTCTGATTCGAGTCTAAGTATTTGTGTATATGAATGTATAAAATATTCCCACCTGGCAGGTTCAGATTTACTTTATTATTCGACATGGGTTTTGGCTCACAAAACAAAAGTTAGTAGTTGGGAGTAACGCCCTTCTTAAACGTTTAAACGTTAGCGTATCGCAACAATTAAAGACTATTGAAACGAATGTTCACGTCGTATGGTTATTTACAGATATAATCATTCTAGCATTTTGGAAAAATATTGGGTCTCGAGTCCGTTACGCTAAAATTGGACACGTGTGCTAACAGTAGCAGCGCCACATATGGACTCGCTCACAATTTAAGACAGTAATAGTACAATATCCGACATCGATATTATAATTTAATTCGAACGTCTGTTAATTCGATTCAATAAACAAATGTCTGGCCAACTTTGACATAATGAGGTTCAACTGCATATCTTATTCCACGATCGTATTTTGGTACAACCAGGGGAAATATGCCTTTATATTGAATCATGTCGGTAAGGCGTGCTTCAGAGGATGCTCTTACAAGCAACACGTGCCTTGGGAAATAAGACTCCGCTACTCTCAAACGGTTTCTGTAAATACACATTGAATTTAATGTCAAAATGCAATAAAGCATTACTATGCAACTGCAGTATGCAGTTTTTACTCAAGAAATATTTGACACAGTATCAACCAAATGTCATTTTCACAAACTGTGCAATGGTTAAATATAGAACCATGCTCTACACTCTGCTGTGAGTCGATATTTCGGCCACATGTCGTCACCAAAAGCTACTCTTCAAAATACAATGATCTATTAAAATTGCCCGGTTACCCTTTTCAAAACAAATTTACAGTGAAAGAAAATAATGATTAGGAAGTTTATCTAGAAAAACGGAAACCATCAATCTTAAAATAGCTTTTGAAATATTGTTGCATAGGATATTGTTTTAATTGCTGCCTTCTAAAGATGCATTAAAAATAATTGTTTTTTGAAATAAAGCGTTAACATTTATATAGAATTTTAGATGCCAGCAAAGTGTTATAGAGAGAGATATAGTTCAAAAATATTTTAGGAAATTGTGAGATATTCAAATAATGTTCAGCGGATTGGGAACCTTTCAAGTCATATAAAGCCATGAATGCTTTTTGGAAACTTAATAGTGTGTAAATTTGAAGAAACACAGTGTGGGAAACGTTTCCCGGACATTTGTCAAATGCATTCAATTTTCATTTAACCTAAATACGCTTCCTTTTCATCAAACGTTTCAGAATGTACGAGTCTAGCATAGGCTACACACATGTTTTTCTGCTAACTAATCCCTTATCATGCCGATAGCGACCAAAGTAGTGTCGTCAACTACTACTTTTAAGGGACATAAGCAACCATCGTAGACCTAATTCAGAGGGCTTCTAAACGAGCCCTCTGTTCCGGATCTACGTTGTGTGCTGTACTCATGCACATGTAAGCTTAACCCAGATGTGTCAATTTATTTTGCCAAAAACTCCTTTCAGCGAATAATAGACGGCTGGAATGCATGTTTGGGTGAGTCAACTTATGAACCTAGGCATAAATGGGTTAAAACTGTTCGACCATTTTAGTAATGCAATAATTAAAAATGGCCGAATTGACATTTGTCCTTAAAAACGGAATGTGTTTACTAAATCAGCATGCGATGAGTGATGCTAGACGAAATTCATCGTCGGCGATTTATGAATATTATTGTTTTTCATTATTTCGATATATTCATTATATCTTCGAATTCATGCTTGAATCGAGACTAAACTGTGGACATTAGCTTATGTTTTTGCTTCATGAATACGAGCATAGGCTACACACTAAGAAAAAAGAAGCAGACGTAAATAAAACAAACAGACAAATAACCATTGTTGGAATGTTGTTCCCCATTTAAAATACTACCCTGAGAGACGGGCCTTTATTTGGCTTTTCGTATTTCTGGTAAAAATAACATGCTTTTCTTGAATTGGTGGCGATAGCAGCTTAATCACGCTTGGCTGTTAAAGAATGTCTTTAACCGATCTCGAGATGACGATGTTCAACTGTATGCGTTTATCAATGTAATGACATGTATAAATGATGACGAATATGAAATAAGGATTGTTTTATTTACAACCGCGAATTGATCTATAATGCTGAGCTTTTTTCGGAGGGTTTCATAGATGATTGTTTTTCTTTTGGTTAGTCAGTTGCAATTTTTGTGGGCAGGATTTGGCATTTGACAATTATATTCATTTCCTTCGCATCGTTTCTAGGCTAATCTGAAATGCCATCTTCCTTCTCGTAATTGCGAATAATTATTTCAAACAATTCGTTGAAAATATCATTATGGATGAATGACATTTGACATTTTACATGATAAGATATTATAGCGTGCCTTATTATGTCTCTTGGAGTTGTACCCTGTTAAACTGCTACCAAACTTGCAACGAATCAGAGAAAAGTCATTTAAAGGGTCGATTTAACCCTGTCGCCTCAAAATTTAAACTTTGCTTTTGCAAATTACATATACCTAATATTTAACAAATCAAGAACAGGGGTAAAATACCAAAATGCCGGAATGCATATTATTTCATCATATGATAAAATATACATGGACGTTCAAAGAAAGTAGTCCTTGATCATACGCTGCATTTCCATGTGGCGTCAAATCTGGGAGTTAACTTTTCGCGATGGTGATATAAGTCGACTAGGGCGGTGACAGTGTTACATAGTATGCATTTTAGTACTATAAAATCAACCGTAACTAGAATTCTAAACACTCAAGCTTTTATCGATCCCGGTATTTATGCAAAAGCAAACTGAAATTATAAATCACGCCACCTTCAAGGAAAATTACGTGCGGGTATAGTTTCTAATGTGTGCATGTTCAGAAAACATTAATTTCTGTCATTACGTGATACGGTGGTTGTAACGCCATTCTTTACCAGCTAACGCGATAATCACCGATCAAGCTAGATAATTAATAACGTCGAACATTTTGTCGCAATATCAAACACTGGATTACTCGGTGTCTGATCCGGCTCCACATTTTTTAACACTAAATGAAATAAAATCTTCGAAAATTCCAGAGTGTTTTCATTATAAAACAAAATTGAACTGCGATTTTGTTACGTTATCTTTTAGATGTAAATATTAGCATTCACCCATTGTAGCAAGTATACTTTTAACTATGACAGATTATATTTGGCTAAGATTATGATTACTAAGAAGTACACCGGAAGCTGGTGTCGCACAAGAAAGCTCGGCGAAATAGATATGTTTGTCCCGGTATATAGAGCTGTCGATCAAAGGGCGGTTAAATATTCCTGTTAGCTATCTTTATAATACACGCTAGTTCGTTTAATATTATTTCATTGCAATTCAATATGAACAAATATGTTGCACAATATGTAATCGATTTAATACTATTCTAATGCATATAATATACGAAACAGTTTTTCAATTGCCACACGTTCTATGGTTTAAAACATTAAAGATCAGCTCTCTCCTCAGAGTTTATAATGTTACAATATTAATTTATGCGACGTCGGTACCGAAGTGTTTATCATTTTCTCCACAAGCCATTTAAGACTAACCCAACATAAGAATATGATGAAACAGATGAAAACCTAGTCAAATGACAAATGCCATGTTTTTATTGTAATGATTCGACCATTGGCACATTACGAGCGAATGCTCATTTTCTTACATTGTTTTCCAAAGCAATCAGTAATAGAGGTGCTAAGAGGCGTAAAAGCTATTTCTTCTCATCAAAACAAATAATGGTCACTAAGTTTAAACGTTGATCGTTGGCTTAACGCTTTGCGTAATATCAGCCTTAACTGGTTGTAAGATCATGGAATAGAAAACCTTTAATTAAGTGCAGAGGATGACAGTGTTACTATTTAAAACAGACACTGGAAATATTTTCCAACAAATGAATAAGGCAACTTCGTTAATTACTTATTACAAAATTGACCACTGTCTTGAATGTTAAAATGTATCATATCAAACGCTGATAAGCGACACGCGTTATTTATCCAAACAACTTAAACCCGGATATATTAAAAAACCTATTCATGTTTGGTTATGAGTACGTGTCAAAGGTTGGGAACTATCAAAATAAGTTCAATTTATTTTTATTCAAAATTCGGTTAAATTGAACTTATAAAAACCACCCCGTATAATTCGACATACCGAGTATTCGACTGTACGTATACACGCTCGATTGCTACAACGTCTACTGTTTGAATGACTTTCTCCACTAACTGGCCGAGGGGTTATAGTCTCCGACTTGCTATGCTTTGGCCTGTCACAGCTGTGGGTTCGATCCTCGTCTGGGGTAAAAGTATTTATGATAGAAAGCCTTCCGGCTGGCTTGCGATAGGTCAGTGGGTCTAGCCAATTGTCTTTTTGAGCAACTCAGACGGGTTTATTTGGTCTTCCTCCTTTTCCAAGCCAGGCGTCGCGAAATGACTGAAATACTGTCGAAGCGACGTAAAACCAACAAAAACAAACGATCCACCACAATTTAAGAATGTTTAAAGCAAGTTATGGCACGTGAAGTTTTTAAAAAAAAGCAATATCGAGTAAGGTAACGTGATTATAATTTAGCAAAAGTACATCGAGCAATGTCACATGATTCTAATTTAAGCATAGTTTCATGTGGTAAGTCACATGACTCAAATTAAAGAAAGTAATATCGGTAAGATCACGTGTAAACTCTAATGAATACGTCGGTCTTCATTGTGAGTATATTGTAGTTTAAGGCAATTTTGATTTGACATGTAGTTGATCAATATGTCACTCGCTTTCATGGCCACGTAACAGGGCTACAGATAGGCTTGTGAACATGATACTTTATTGTACCAAACATACTTATTTCTTCACCAACTCTACGGCTTGACCACTCGTTAGACGATTATATCGTCTGGTAGCACCTTAGGGTGTGTTGAAACAATAAGGGTCTTAGCATTTTAGTACGTGCGTCATCTAGTGTCCTGGTGTCACCATCACCATCCACGTTACCACCGAGGCTTCTTGACAAACCCCAGTCAACTGATTATTACAACTATATGCAACATGCGGAGCTGCCTTCGCCTCATTAGGCAGCGTTGAATATGGTAATCTAATATTCGTTTCTGATTTCCTCAAACCATGTTGAATGCCTGTAAGTGTAGTAAGTGTTACTAGCCAGGCGTAACGAGAAAGACAAAGCCAGCAACAAACTTTACACAATTTATTTTATTAATATTACAATGTTGAAATAAAATTTAAATACCTGTGTCACACTTCCAAATATCCTTAATAATTCCAATCCTTGTTAATATCCTTTTTCCAAATTTTAAATCCAATTGAATGTTCCTGAGCACTTTTTAATTTTAATAATCCACACAGTAAAATCTAATATATAATATCCAAGAAGAATTCACACAGTAGATCCGTATTTTAGAAATGATGATTGTCTAAAGATAACCCTTAAAATATGCAATACCTTATATATACTCTATCATCTTTCTAGAACAATATGGAATAATCTTGGATCACAAGATCAATTGTTTACAACTTTGATGCCAAATATAGAGTTCTAGAATATTCTAGTTAATAAACATTCCAGAAGTTTCCATACCATTCTACAGCCTCCTTTTAGTTTCTATAATGTTCCAAATGTTCTAAATGTAAAAATAATGTTAAACAAGTGCTCATAATCAATAAAACATCATTTAAAATATCAAAACAAGTCCATAATGCATAAATAAGTTGTTTACATAACAATTGTTCATAATATCTATGCGAGTGTTGATAGAAAAACGCAGATATTTCTTTTCCAGCGCTATTTTCTCTCGCAGAGCATGTACCATTTTGTTGACAACACTGTAAACACAGGATGTAATGCTCTATGTAACGAATATCATAATATCTACATATATACCTTGGTTTACTCATATAAGCAAGTATACGATACATTTTTACCAGTATTAGGTCAATGGAGTAATTATAAGACAATGATTTTAACCAATTTTCATGTATATCTTCGGGGTTGGGTTATTCTATAAAGCATATTTTAAAAACAAGTATGGTGACATAGTGATATTTGTACATTTTCTGAATGGCAACGGAACAAACATCATAAATAGAAAGTTTGGGAAAAATATCGTTACAGATGAAATGTTTTTCATTTTTGTGAAAAATTTGTCCCCTAAAAGTATTTTTCCTGACTCCGATGACAATCTCTGTATAAATTGTGCATGCTGTATTTTCTACAAATTGTATGAATTTTTCAGAATGGTTGATTTTACTTGAATCTTGTCTTATCAATCAATAAATTAATACGTTTAAAACCATTGACAATACACAATTCTTAGAGAAATTAACATATAAGACATCATTTTGAATTCC